>OZ025885.1:3260671-3472919 GCA_964019415.1 Ianthella basta | reverse complement strand
TGATCCAACCTTATTTAGGTGGGTGCCGAACAATTAGAGAGCCAAAAAATTAGGGACAATATGGTAAGTCTTGTTCACAGTTGGTGCCTTCCTTATTTGGGAAGAAACCAATTAACATTTGCCCACACTTCCCTTTGTTTAGCAAATAAATCGCTTAGAACACCTCTTTTTCGGGATGTCGCTGAATTATAAGCACTCCCCTCAGGCACTTCACGCCCTCGGGCCTCATGTTTATAAATCAGCAACATCCCTGAAGGAGGTGTTATTACTAATCAGACGGCACGGTAGTGCTGTCTATGTGGGGATGGCAGTGGTTGTTTGTATGCTGTAATACAAACGAAAAGTCGCGCTACTCCTGAATAGGACCGAAAACCGACAAACGAAGCTTACCACGAGGAAGCAGGCACTGAACAGTGCACATAACTAACGTTACTTCCCAGCGAGGGTGCGACTACACGTAGATACCGCTCTCGACATTTCCCACGTTTCGTCTTCTTCTTCTTTGACAGCCGTAGCGCACGAACCAGAGGGACCAGGAAAATATTTCTCGCACCATATTGCACCATTTTTGGCTGACTGCATTCCTTTGTAGGTTAGAAGGCGGCGCGAGTTAGTGCGGAAGACAGCGCTTGCCACGACTCCTGCCGTGTTGCTTGGCCAAGCGGGACGGACGCCATTTTCAAATTACGTAATTGAACCGGATGAAACCGGAGTGACTGATGCCATTGTTAGCAGCTGCAGCAGTTAGCTTGTGCGCCGTTTGAAGGACTTTCGCGCGGTCGTGCATTTCCCTGCCACGGTTGGCTTCCGGTCGCCGTTTCTCGCTGGGCTATTAGCGCAGAACCTAGGTGCTTGACCTTGAGCTCCAGGATTACAGAAATGAGGTATAATGCCTGCACCAATGCCCTAAGTGTGTTGCTTCAGCTTAACTAGAAACTAGAAATAATAAAAATTTTCTACAAAAATTGTAAGGATGTAGGGATGGCATAAAAAGGACAGAAACAAGTAAAGGCTGTTACTCCACCAGCTGCCATCTTTACTTGTTTCTGTCCTTTTTATGCCATCCCTACATCCTTACAATTTTTGGGGCGCCGAAGGCGCCCCTATATTGTTTTCAGATTTAGGTATTCGTACGGCTTCATGTTCGTATATATATATATTTCTGTCATTGCAAATGGCGGCGCTCACGTCAATCTTTACAAAGCTTTAAATCCTCTCTAATGACGTTTCGCCGTGTTTGAATCGAACGAAATGTGGTCATAAGCATGTGTTAATAGAGTGATACTAATAAAAAGCCTAAGGAACGTCTCTTCTGCGAGATACAGCTCCAATTATCACTGACTGACATTGTAAAATGGCCGCGCGCTCGACGCTTTCTGTTTGCTAGGCTCAAAAACATCTTTCTTTAGATTTCGCCGTGTATCCAAAGAACGCAAAGTGTTTCTAGAACATGTTTAAGTAATAGTATTGTGGTAGGAAGCTTACTTAACTGTTTTTCTGCGAGGTACAGCCCTAAATACAACAGAAGTTTAGTGACCCGTAGGCCAATAATGGGAGACCAGCGAGTCATGACACATAATTATAGCCATGATTCGCTCATGGAGTCATCATAGGGTAGCCTTTTAGCCAGCACACTCCTCCTCCAGGCACAAAGTAACAATTGCTCATTCAGAATGTCATATAGATCAAAAAGCAGTAGGCAAACATTTGACAGTTTGGTAGGGATGCTTTCACTGGATATGGCTGGCTGCTCTGGAGACTTGAAACTCTTGCAAACCCAACGGTCTAGTGTGTCTTGATGTATCTTTCAGGCCAACAACAATACTGTACCCCCAACTATCTGATTTACTGAATGTACATGGGAAAATTGCTAGCAAGTAGTTCGAGGCTCAGGGGCGCCCTGGCGCCCCACGAACTCGAAATACTTGTTGTAGACAATTCTTGTTATTTCTAGTACATACAGTGCTGCACTGCACTGTTATTGTTATCATAATCCAAATATGGGTAAGAGTTATCATAGCAAATTGCAGTGAACAGTGAACAACAGCTCGGCTCTCTGTCTCCTTCGCCTTCTATCCGTGATTAAGTCAGAGACGCTTCCTCAGTGCTGCGGAATTGTCTTCTTCCTCACAATAACTAGAACGGTTGGCACACGAATAGTTCAAGAAGACACTACGATGCAAGAAAAGAATGCTGTGCAGCAACTACTATCTTGCTAGATTTGGTTGCGATGGATGCTACTTTCATTCGTTAAACTCGATAGCCTGGATAGACCTATCACTGCAAAGCTACCATTCTGAGACAACAGCATAGGTACACTTCAGTTCCTCGACCAAGTTGGGTAAATAGGGCCAGAAGAACGAGACACAGGATCGAGACTGGGGTCTTTCACAGATTGGTCGCAACCGCCATCTTTTCACCAATTGTGTTTTGTACCACCAAACCTGTACCACTATTGATATATACTGTATTAAATACCTTAATCTCTCCCAAAAGTAATGGGTTGTACTCTATTGATGTGGTTTCATATCTTCAAGTGACTGTGTTTCTATTTCACAACAACCAATTTATGTACACAAGTATTGCTAATGATGTGACAGCACTCACACCCAATACAGTTTAAAGTATAGCAAAGCTACTGCACTCAGTTACTGCTGTGGTATGTGTATGTAGCAGAATTAGTGTAGGTGTACTAATGTGTTCCCAGTAGTGTTCAACTAGATGTGGCGTACGTGAAAAGATGTGTGAGACTACTATGAACGGCATGGCACTTTGTGTCTGTAACGGAAAGTGAAAGGAGTAACAGTGGATGCAGCTGTTTACCCTGGAATGGTTGTAAGCAATTTGCATGCAGTTACTGAAAGTGATCCTAAGCAAACATGGTTAACCCAAGTCTGAGTAGCTATACTTACAACCATTCCAGAGGAAGTGGAAGCATCCACTGTCACTCCCTTCACTTTCAGTTACAGACACAAAATGCCATGCATTCTGTTCATAGTAGTCTCACACATCTTTTCACGTACGCCACACCTAGTTGAACACTACTGGGAACACAGTGGTACACCTACACTAATTCTGCTACATACACTTCCCACAGCAGTAACTGAGTAATAACTGAGTGTAGTAACTGTCTGTAACTGAAAGTGTCCACTGTCACTCCCTTCACTTTCAGTTACAGACACAAAATGCCATGCATTCTGTTCATAGTAGTCTCACACATCTTTTCACGTACGCCACATCTAGTTGAACACTACTGGGAACACATTAGTACACCTACACTAATTCTGCTACATACACATACCACAGCAGTAACTGAGTGCAGTAGCTTTGCTATACTTTAAACTGTATTGGGTGTGAGTGCTGTCACATCATTAGCAATACTTGTGTACGTACATTGGTTGTTGTGAAGGGTTGGCGGACGCGTTTTTCCAAAAACTCGTTCACCTTCCCTTCCTTTGCTGTAGGTTATTAAAGTGGGCCGATGCTTCGGTGCAACTTACAGCACAGCTATGCAGTGCTGGGCAAGTTTGGTGGGAATTCATTTGGGGGTGCCCGAGAATAATCAGGAAATATTTTCTACCCACTCTTTACATATTATGAGTCAACTTGTCCGCTTCCCCCTCCTCGGTCGTGGGCTATTAAAGAACAAAAACCATACTGTGCAGTCTACACCATGACATTGCAGTGCTGGGCATGGTTGATGGTATTCCATCTGTGGGCGCCGTAAGATGAGTACATGGATCATGAGACAGAACAACAGAGGCCCAAGCGGGTCTCCTTGCTGTACCCCATCCCCATTGAGTATAAGGAATTCATATTGTCGGCCATTTTATTCAGCCGGAAGTGGACCGTGTGCGAGGCCAAAGGACTTTGAAAACCGGCTTCTAAACGTTGTCGTAGTGAACTTTGGACGTTCTCTTCCGCCTCTGATCGTGGAACAGACTCATACAGCACTTCTGGTCCACGGGAAAAGAGACAGCTTCGAGACAGCACCCAACAAGTCGACTTCACCCCGTTCCCGCCTCGGAGGACTTCACTTCACAGCCTAGAACACATGACATGAGTAACATAGAAACTGGTGAGCACCGTGATATGTACATGCTAACATTTTTCAACCATCTGTAGCTTTGAAAAAGCTTATCACACACAGTTGCCCTTCTAAATGCTCTTCAGAACCTGGCCCACGCTGTAGCAAACTACGTACGTAGCTCTAACCATCACAGAACACTAGCTACTCTAGCGACTGCGGTTCCTTGGTACATTATGTATACCACGGTGCTGAAGTGTATATGGATTTTAGGCGCATGATGCCCGAGGGCATCTAAAATCCATATACACCGAAGCACCGTGGTATAAGTGAGATATATAGCCCATTACCATGGCAACCGCGCCAAAATATATCGCGTAAACAAGCCAGCCGGGGTATAACAGGAGCTAAGAAGCATATATATATATATGCACAGGGGCGCTTAAATCCTGTTATATCCCAGCCCAAATATGGAAGGTGTGAAAGATAACAAAGAATTGTTATTGATAATAGCGAAGGTGTCAAATCACACCAAAGCACACACACACAAATGCAGCAACTTGCAGTTTCAACTTTGTGTTGCTTCGGGAGAGTCCGCAAAGCATTGAAAAGGAGAATGCCTCACTCCACAACGCTGCAACCAATGCACGCAAGCCAACAATGTAGAGCGCTTCATAGCCGAGCTAGATAAACCATGTACGCGACCCGCACAGTGCACAAACGAGAAACAGCAAGCTCGTGCACTAACTCGTACGCAAGGGTACTCAAACTCACTGCAGCAGTGGGAACGCACTGTTTCACGGAGAACAGAAAGTCGAGCAGCGAGCGCAAAGAACCCTCGAAGGTCGAGATCGTCGCAGATGCCTCAATCACTTCACTGCCTTCTTAGAGTGTTGCTCCAGTGGCTTTAAAAAAGGCAAAAACTTCACAGCACTTGGGAATTCAACAAAACTGGACAGCCGTTCTTCAGAGCTGCTATCCTGGAAGAAGCCCGCCTTTCGAATAAGAGCCTATACGCGCTAGGCGGGGTATATATCACTTATACCACGTGGTATAAGTGATATACAAGGGCGGATACAGGGGTGTTTCCAAGGTTTCCAGAAACTGGTCAGATCACCTCTGGCTAGTATTTGCATGTACCAGTCTTATAATGTCTATGCTTCCTTATAGCTATACCTTTATGTGTTGGAAACCAGTCATAAAAGTTTTTCGATCCGCCCTAGATATATACCCCGCCTAGTGCGTATAGGCTCTTATTCGAAAGGCGGGCTTCTTCCAGGACGGCAGCTCTGAAGAGTGGCTGTCAAGTTTTGTTGAATTCGCTGTGAATTTTTTGCCTGAAGTTTTTGTCTGTAAATACTCACTGTAAATGCATGTGCTGCAAGCAGCTTTCTCTGAGCTGGTGTGTGCGTGTGTGTGCGTGTGCGTGTGTGTGTGTGTGTGTGTGTGTGTGTGTGTGTGTGTGTGTGTGTGTGTGTGTGTGTGTGTGCACGCATGTGTGTCATGTATGTTTGATGACAGTGGTGTGTGTGCTGAGGTCGCTGAGGTGTATGACACAATGTCATGTTTGCCTGGCATGAGTGACAGAGCAGCGACTGAAGGGAGCAAGTATTTCAAGTTGGGGCGGCAAATACTTGTTTAACTCGAAATACTTGTCCTTTTGTAATTGTGGTGCTCACCCAATACTGTGCAATGTTATGTTCCAATATCTTGACAGTGGCCGAGACCCTTAAGAAGCATGTGCCATATTTATTCTATCTGCAGTACTTTGTTTCCCTTACCTTGGTATAATTATGATGACATGTTTGGTGAGAGAGAGAAAGGAAGGGAGGGAGGGAGAGACTGCACCACATGCCAAAACAAAAGGACACACCCACACCAACACACATTCACACTCACATAATGTTAATGTTTGTGCTGTGCGAGGACTCTCACTAGTTACATTCGTGAAGCACTTTCTATCTTAGTCATGTTAGGAGTTGTAACCTCTCTTATCAAGTTACTGTGCATCCACAATAATGCTCTGTCTTGTAGTCTACTGCGCATGTTCTCAATATTAATGTTGAGTTAATACTGACAGATTTCGTGAGAAACCACTGAGTTACTACTACAGGAGAGTAGTGAACATGGCGTATCAGTATGACCAAACCTGCACTGCACTCATCAGTATGTTTACCGTAAATTAAACCAACGAGCAAGCGCAGCCGAAGGCCGCACTCGCTCTGCATCGTGTCGCACAGTAGACAACGCAGGCCATCCATCACCATTTGGGTGATTGCAGCTGGGTGACACTGTCTGGGTATATATAGTGCTGATCTTGTTTGCACAGATGTTGGCCACTGTCATACACTTGCATGCACATTTACATACAGCTAGCTACACTTACACCATGTTAGAAGAATGGTGTGGTCATGTCCTTCCCTAGCCAATAAGGCAGTACCGAAGCTAAGCAAACTTTCTGCGCAATAGCTTACTTTGCGATAGAGAAAGGGCTTTCAGCAGCCCAGAACGCTGACAGCTAAGGTACCGGCCCATGTACCGATAGCCAGAGCAGTTCCCTCGTACCAGAAAATAACAGTAAACTTCTGCGCAAGTGCGCGTCGCGTGTGGGAGACCCAAACTGAGTAGCGCGGAGTGTCTAAGAGACAGCTGGCTGCGAGGCACATGCACACTGCCAGAGCGGCCATGTTTGCGGTTATGTCATTGCATCGTCCAATCAAATGCCCGTTTTTAATGCCACACACAAGCAAATGAACGAACGAACGCACAGACTGGAAAAGATTAAATATATCAGACGTCACTCTTGTGACATCTATTTAGGAATGTGCTCGGTTAAAAATGGCATCCCTATGTTAATGTATTAGGGCGCTTCAGTGAAACTAGCCAAACGGCAGTGGTAAAGAACAATTAAAGGCCATGGATAGGCTTCTTTTGATGTATTGACAACGGCAGCACCAAAGGCAACCTGGAGTCCATGTAGGAGAAAAGCGTCATAGGCTGCTCGTACCCCATTTGTTCTTTTCATATTATTCTTATTCTTCCCACAGAATTTTTGCACGCTCCTAGCGCACGACACAGGGCATCTGCGGACCCAAGTCATGTATGAGGACTTACGTACCTAGGTCAAGGACTAGGATCTGAGCGCCAGTGGCAATCTGATAAGTACAGCGCTGGAGCGGGCAGGAAATTTGTCCTCCCTGTGTATTAAAGATACCCCAATGCCGCCATTTTGTTGCGTTGGTATACAGTATGGTACATGGCAGCTGCTTCATCTAAAGTGGTATAACTGTGCTTGATGCTCTGCACAATCTTCAACTGATTTAAGGAAGGGGTATTAGTCAGCGCTGGTATCAGTCTGCAGCTGGTGTAACCATAGTCCTTTGGATATGCAAAAACTGTACAAACCAGTGTATAAAAATTCCTTTAGAATTAAAAGGGATTTAGGAATGGCCAGCAGAAAAAGCATAGAAACAAGCAACAGTAACTCAACACCATGATGAACCCACATTGCCGTGAAGTTCGCTATGCATTCCTAATTTCCTTGTACATCTACATGGGCCCAAATGTCTAGCTAGCCAGTCCCAAGTAGCTACAAGGAAATTAGGAATGCATAGCGAACTTCACAGCAATGTGGGTTCATCACGGTGTTGAGTTACTGTTGCTTGTTTCTATGCTTTTTCTGCTGGCCATTCCTAAATCCCTTTTAATTCTAAAGGAATTTTTATACACTAGTTAAGGATTAAGAATTAAGGATATGTGTGCTAAGTGAAGGAAATGTGAGCAAAACGCTGAGTCAGCATTATACATGTGAATACACTGAATGCTGACTTAGTTGACACCTCAGAACACAGGAAGGATATAATTGTGAGGGACAAAACTGTGGAATGTGATGAATATGATACGGGAAGTGGAAGTACAGAAGGTATAAAATGAAGTGACATTTGCAACACTGCAGCACCAAGATTGATGAGAAGCAAGGTTCAGAAATTGTACATTGAAAGAAGAATGAATTGTTTTAATGTCATGAACCTCACCCTGTTTGGTACCATCATTCTCCTCTTTCCATTTTGGAGCGATGGGAAAACAACCTCTACCTGTTCATTGCCTGGACTGCCAGGTAGGGATGGGTTGCCAGGACAATCGGGAAGGGATGGTCGTGACGGCCCCACTGGACCTGTGGGCCCTCCAGGAGGTAAGCTGCTGACTTTCTCCATAACCATTGAAATGCCATTTTGACAAAGCTGGTGTACAAGTGTAATAATAAAACACTACCTAACCATTGTAGAACCTGGAGCTGATGGATCAGTCGGAATTGCTGGACCACCTGGTGAACAGGGCCCTCCTGGTGCACCAGGAGTCCCAGGCATCTCAGGAGGAACGACCTATGTACGTTGGGGGAGGACAGTGTGCCCAAATGTTACTGGAACTGAGCTTGTATATGAAGGCCTCACTGCAGGCAGTCACTTTCAAAGCAGTGGTGGGGGAGCCAACTACATCTGTACAGCAACTGGAGCTGATATTGAGTATCACCCTGAAGCTACTACTGCAAATTTAAATTTAGCTGTTTTGCATGGCACAGAATATCAACCCACAGGTGGACAAGCACTGGCTGAATTGATTCAACATAATGCCCCTTGTGCTGTGTGTGATGTGTCCTCCCGCTCCAGGCAGATCATGATCCCAGGAAGATTCACCTGCCCTGATATGTGGACAGTGGAGTACAGTGGGTGGCTGATGTCAGAGCGAAATGCTAATCACCGATCCATGCACATCTGCCTGGACAAGACTCCTGAAACAGTGCCAGGCGAAGGAGGCAACACCAACGGCGCTGTGTTACACCACGTTGAGGCTTCTTGCAGCACTGGCCTTCCCTGCCCAAATTATGATGCTAGTAAAGAGCTGGCCTGCGTTGTGTGCACCAAGTAGAGCGGAGGACTATAGAAGCAGTGGAACTCTCTAGTTTTAGTTTATGTGCTACCGAACAGAGTTTCCTGTATTGTACATGTGTGGCTTGTAAGTAATACCATTGAGCTCAATAGGAGCTGTAGTATTGTAGTACAACTGGAGCACTTTCAGTAGGTGTATACAAGGCATTGTACAATGTCAATACTGTACAGCCATTGGTAGTAGTTGTGTACAATTCTGTAGTATTTGATTGTTCAGTCCGCTTGAGTGCCAGGCATTCTCTGAATGAAATGTTGACTAATAACAGCATTACATCATTAGCCACTATGTGGGATTATGTCATGGTAGTGAATATGGTGAGTGAAGTGAAGTACTGCATGTATACATGAGCAGTGAAAATGAATCAATATTAAACTTGACACTGATGAAGGAAAAAAGGATGAAGGTTGGAACCGCCAGGTAGTTGCGCCTTGGTCTATACAATAAATGTCCAAAAGAAACTGTGAACTGTCTGTCACCAGAGTGAACCCTCCTCCTTTCAGTCACAACTCACACACCTCTTCCTCCTTTGTTCTCCTTGTCCTTAAAGGATGTAGGAAAAGGATCTAGGCCAAACGCCTAAGCCCTGTTTTGAAAGCCAGCCCATTCGTGGGTGGGTTGGCTAGACCCACGCCGGACAACACTGGGCTGGGTGGGCTGGGTGGCTACTGGGCGCCCTGGCTGGTTACAGCCGTTGCTGGTTGCCCATGGATGCCATAGCCACTTTGTAACCAAAGTCCGGTCACAGGTGAGGTAGCCAGTCTCATGTGGTATTACCTTGGGCTGGGGGGCTGCAGGGTGTCTGGCTGTCGATGACTGTGTTGGTCACCAGTTTGTCAGCCAAGCCAACAGGTTCAGGGAGTGCAGTGAAGGGTTGGTGTTGCTGGCGGGGAAGGAGACCGCATAGTTCGTCAAAGCTTCGTACCAGTCTCTGCTGCTGTGCAGTAGTTCTCTCCGCTGATGAGGAATCACTACACTGACTCCCAGTTCATTAGATGTCAACAACTCCTTCCAGCAGAGAAGAATGTGCTACCTCCATGCGAACAGGCTAATACTGTGGCTTCCTTCAATGACAGTGGGGTCTCCTTGCTGCCATCTTGATGATGTCACACACACACACAACACACACACACACACACACACACACACACACACACACACACACACACACACACACACACACACACACACACACACACGCGCACACACATTCCTTCCTTCCTTCTGACTTGCTGCTATCATATGGCCACACGACCCTGCAAGGGAGTAGCAGAACTGTTAGAGCTACAATAGCTTGGCGCTTTAGGATATCACTGTGACATTGATATACATCTGTGGACAGACTATCCTCCTCAGCTGCCGAACTATCTCTTGCAAGCAAGACACTGGGCTGCACCACGCTGTTCATTCACAGGCTTTTGCCTCTCAGCGTGCACTTGTGTTGCTTCCGATCACTGTCCCTTCTGAACATTCTTAGACACTGCTTGCATTGAATTTGGTTCTGCGTCTGTTGCTGAGGGTGCTGTGACAATTCCTCTGCAACTGCTGTTTGATATATAGCCTGCCAACCAGATCTAGACGTGCTTGCTTTGCAATACCACTTTTCCTCTGGTATACCCATGTGCTTCTAGTCCCTGCAGATGGTGTCCCTCCATCTTTTTCTTGGCCCTCCCTGTGGGCAAGGCTGAGGGAGCCATCCAAACACTGTCATCTTCGGGATATGGTGTTTTGGCACCCGGGCAAGGTGTCCTAGGCATTCTAGTCTAGTCTAGTCTGTGTTTGCATACCTTGTCAGTTGCTGATTCAGAATCTCCCCATCGTTATCTGATTTCCAGTGCAGTGATGCGTTCTTCCCATTGTTGGCTGTTGGTGATGCCAAGGACAGTTCATATGCAGCTGTGGTGGAAGGTGTCTAGCTTTCTCAGCTCCCTCTGCAGGGGGGTCCAACACTCAGATCCAAATAGTAGTATGGACAACATGCATGCTTGGTATATGCTTCGTTTGGTCTGCACATACAAAGAACTGTCCATGAAGACAGCCTTGCGTAGGGCTCCAAAGACTCTTAATGCTTGAGCTAAGTGCTTGTCTGCCTCTGTGTCAACCCTTCCAGATTCTGCTATCACTGATCCCAGGTATGGGAATTCAGCAATGCACTCGATCTCTGTGCCATTCACCTCTAGAGGGGTTCTGTCTGCTGCTGTGGCTTCCATGCCAGGCACCATCAGTTTATTCTTGAGAGCGGCATCATCAGCAAACTGACAGTCAGCCATGACTCAGATGTGTTCCTTATGTACATATCTTCTAAACAGCTTCCCGTCATAATTTTACCACAGGTAGATGCCAACTCCTTCCATCTTACCCACTCTAGCAGTCCCATCTTTCTATAACTAGGCAGGGATATGGGTTGAAAAGTACAGGTGCCATGCAGCAGTCTTGTCGAAGCCCGATGGTCACATTAGTACGTCTCCTCCAATAGAGTGCCATTCATTTGGATCTGTGCCTGCATGTCTTGGTGGAAAAAGCATGTCAGTTCAATAACTGGCTCAGGCACACCAACCTTCTAAAGGGCTGTCCACATATATGCATGTGGAACGGAGTTGTATGCTTTCTTCAGGTCAATGAAAAGGAGGAATGACTTAGAGTGATGTTCCCGTGAATTCTCAACTAGCTGCCGCACAATGTAGATCATGTCAGTACATCCACGACCACTTCTAAATCCACATTGGGATTCGGGCAACTCTTCTTCTGCCAGTAAAGTGTCTTCTCCATCTCTCCTGCTGTGCAACAGTTGTAGTGCATGGACTGCCTTCCTCATCCTTGATGGTGACGTGCCTTACTGGAACCAGGCCCCTTCGTTCATGCTGGATGTCTCTGATGCACTGCCATACTTTCTTACCTTCAAATTTGCTATGGTTTGCCTCCTTAGCCTTGTCCTGGAACCACTCATTCTTTGTGTCTCTGACTGCTCGATGTGCCTCACTGCGTGCCTTGACAAAACACTGCTGATCAGATTCCTTGCCAGTGCTAAGCCATTTAGAGTAAAGATATTTTCTACTCTGGAACAGAGGTTCAAGTTTACATGCATTTTCTGCAAACCAGTCAGGGTATCTGAGATGTACAGTGCCAAGAATGGATTCAGCCGCACCTGTTAGTGCTGATCATATAGCCAGCCACTTTTCTGTCATTGTTCCATTGTCCTTCCAAGCTTCCTTGACTCTGCTGCACACTTCCTCCTGGAACAGCCTCCTATCTGTCACATTATTGGCACACAGCTTTGTCACATCATATCTCCTTGTTCGTCTCTGTTGTTGTTGCAATGTATGATGACTCCTCTGTTGATCCATCCTCAGCTTGATTCGAAGCAACTGGTGGTCTGTGTGACATTCTGTGTCCTGCTTGACAGACATATCCAGACACCTCCCACGATGTTGTCATCATCATCATCAATCTTCGCGGCTTTATCTCCTTAGCAGGAGGTAGCCCAAAAGAAAACAAGTACAGTATACACAGACATGGAATATAAAAGACATTGTATAGTTATGAAAATGTTTATATACAGTCATTGAGTCATTCATCTATAATAGAGAAATTCTCGCGTCATCTCTTTCTGGGCTTCCCCCTCAGGCTTTTTTCCTTTGCTTCCTCCTCATACACTATCTTCACCAACCTGCTGTCTCTCATTCGTTCCAGTTTTACCTTCCACTTCCTCTGCTTCTGCTTTACCATCTCAATCACTGCTTCCTGCCCAAGTGCCTCCCTCACCTCCTTATTTCTGACTCTATCCATTCTTGTCACACCTTGAACTTTTCTCAAACACATCATTTTAAATGATTGCAGCTTGCTTACATGTCTCCTCTGCATTACCTCCTACGATGTACCTGCCATAAAATTGCAAAGTCGATACCTCTCCTCTGACTTGTTCCCAATGATCACCTTCCACACTCCTGGATCCCACTCTGACATTGAAGTCACCTAGCATCACATACATATCATTTGGTGGTATCTCATCCAGAGCTTGCTGCAAGTCATTGTAGAAGTGGTCCTTCTCTTCCCTGCTTGCTGCAAAGGTTGGTGCTTAGCATGAGATTACATGCAAGTTGTCAGGGTGTCTGCCTCCTCCACTCTTAACTGTGGCTGTGATCAGTCTTGAGCCCCTCGCCTTCCATTGCCCTCCTCCTGCCTTCCACGCTTCCATAGCCTCACCAGTTAGCATGATGGCAACACCTTCTCCCTTCTGTCTATGCTCCCTGCTTCTGGTATTGGTTGGCCTGCAGTTAACACTACACTCTTGCCCATACAATATTCGCCGTCCGCAAACCATTTGGTTTCCTGTAATGCAGCTATCTTGATACGGTACCTACCTAGCTCCCTCAACAATAAATCTATCCTGTGATCGTCGGTCTTTACTGTCTCCTTACCCTGCCTGGCTGTTTCTAGTGATCCCTCATCGTCTAAAAGCGTTCTGACATTCCACGTTCCTACACACCAAACTGGGTCCTTACTGCTCCTTTCTGCTTTGAATGCAACGTTGAGTTTCGCCCAAGAGCTCTGCAAAGTCTCTGCTGGTGGACACGCGAGGGGTGAGTGAAGTGACACCATCGGAAAATACCTTATGCTTGCATCACCTTGTTCCTCGCCTGCTTGATCAGACAGGAGGCCATTGGGACATCAGTCCTCATCTGCCCGTCGGCTGTTGGGAAATGGGATCCCTCCTCCACTCGTCAATATCCTGTCAGCACTGATCCAGAGTTTAGGGTACCCTGGCAGACCCTAGTCTTGTATCCAGACTCCACCCATCTGCCAGCCATGTCATGGTGATGTTATGTGCGAATGGGAAGGGGTCTGGTACATTTCCTATGCGAAAATTCATTAATGTCCTGGAATGCAGGGACACTGTGAGGAAAACTAATTGCCAGCATACAGTTCGGTGGACTGTCAGAACGGCGGAAAACCGCAAACCTACAGCATTGCGGGCGGTGATTCTAACAGATGGAGGTACTTGCTCTCCTTCATTAGCCGTGAGCTTAGGAAATTGTTTTCCCAGCAGATTGTGAGCTCAAAGATGTGCATGGGTCCAGGGCAGAGTACTACAAGGTCAGGTCTCAGGTTGGTAGGCAGGTCAGCTGGTAGCTGGTATGATTGTTCATCCAGGTCAACAATGCTGGTTCCCTTTGAGAGCTTCTCCAGAATGTGCCGGTGGAAAATTTGAAGAACCTGGTCATGTCTGGTGTTGTACCTGCCATGTTGAAGTGTTGCCTGGCAGTGGCTCAGCACATGCGCCAGTGTCTGCCTTTTCTGCTTTTCTGTTCACACACACAATGCAAACACACACACACCAGGGCATAAACAAATGTGGAACAATTTTCAAAGGTGCAGATGTTCAAAGGTGAGCGCATACCCTCAAACATTCCATATAAATACAACGAATGTAAGAAAGCCAGCACTACTGTGCTGACTGTGCATTCAGTTTGTTTGCTAGAGAACTTCTCATATACAGAACAAAACATTGCCTAATGTTCAAAGAGTAGGAATAGTCTTCTGGGAAATGTTATCCAAGTGTACAGAGTGCACTGGTTTGCCTGTGGCATACTCCTGTCATGTTCAATCTTTTGTCCATGGTCGAACGCTATATTTAAATTTTGCTTCTGGTTGCTCGCTTGTTTCAATGTCGAAATGCTAGCCCATGAAAAGGCTTGCATGTACATGTATTGTATGCGTTTTCAAATAGTGTACTTCAAATGGGGCTCAGACGGTATGTGGATGTACTCCTCATTGTTGCTCCCCATTGGACACCCATGCTATTTGTGGTGGATGTATGAAATGTTCCAGTTATCATATAATGGGATACAATACCTCTAAGACTATATACTTCACAAAGTGGGAGGATGTAATCCCAATGCCCTGCCCTAATGAACTGCATAAAAGCCATAGAGACTCAGTAGAAAGAATCTGAATTATAGCATAAATGACACCTGAGAATATGCAGATTCGCTGAGAAGAATCGTCCAACTGATCGCCAAGAGGTATTGGCCCCATTAATCTACTCCGTATGACGCCATCTTTGTTCCCACTGGGTTCACGGTAACGAATCGAAACTGGTTGGAAAATTGATGCTGTTCTTGTCATCCTTTGTTGTAGTCAGGCGTCGCATGACCCCTCCTCACGGAAGGGTCAGGTTAAGTCTAATACATTGACTTGTCCACGCGGAATGGAATTATGTGCTGTGGAATGTAATTATTGCGCAACATTATGCCTCGCTTGTGGCCACAAGTATGTGCAACGGCTCGTGACACTTAACCTGATCTTTCATAATAGCCGTCAAAGGAGCGACAGCAAAGACTATGAATGTCCCTTCGACAGGCAACACCAGGCTGAACACTGTCGGCAGGCACACAGGCTCTTGCCTGAAGCCGGTCGGCGAAACAGCGAAAACATCCCTCCCAGAAATGATGCCAGACACGACCTGAAATTGCTCTGGCTTCATGGTAGAGTAACCAAGGCGCTGGATGGCTTCCGTCACAGCGTAAAACACTCTCTGGTCCAGCTCTGGTTTGCTGCCGTTTGCGGACACGTGAGCAATAAATATTTCACACCTTTCCTGCAATCTGATTGGGCATGCAACCATCATACTGCACAAGTCAATATATTACACTTAACCTGACCCTTCCGCGAGGAGGGGTCACGCAACGCCTGACTACCTTTGTTGCTGTATATTAGTTATTGTTAATATGAAGTCAGTCAGGTAAGGAAAGACTTTGTATGTAGGCCTTGAGCATTTAATACACACGATTAAAATCTTTGCCTGCCATGTTTTCTGTAGTAGCTACGTACATATAATATAGCTACGGAAATGATTTCGTGTGCTAGAATCATCGCCTAGCAGATGTTCTGTGAAACCGGTTCAGAAACACTGCGGACAAGACACAGACATTCTTCGAACTCTGGACAGGCGATTTATGGACTCTGCACAGACGCTTCATGGCATGCTGTGCGGCACCTTCGAGGTTGCTGTGCAGAATATCAGCAGAATTCAGCAGACTTGCGTACGTTTCTTGTGACACGTACTATATTTCATCTGTCCAAGTATTAAGAACATAGCTGGTAACATTAGATATGTGAATGCCTGCTAATTTGTGAAACTTGAAAATAATGTCCCTACACAGCTACCATACCATCATCACACAGTGCAAGATGCAGTATGTATCTACATGTGCTAGTGCTACATACTGTACATACATAGGATACACACTACCAGCACATGCTGCGGAGTGCAATGATCACAGTGAGTAAAATGGAAATATTTAGTACCAGTGGTGGCCGGAAACACCACCATTGCAAGTTGCACTAGGTTAGGTCCAGCAACAGTGCAAGTTGGAGTGGGATGTTGCAGCAGCATACAGTACAACCCATGTACAATAGGTGCAAAAATATGTTACTATTTTGAAGTGAACTTTGCTCAAAAACTTCGTATGAACTTCGCACGAGCTTTGGGCCAGCTTTGTACGAACTTCAGGTCAATTTCATATGAACTTAGGGCCAACTTTGTTCAAACTTCGAACCAACTTCACTCAAACTTCAGACCAACTTTGCTCGAGCTTCAGGCCAACTTCATTTGAACTTCGAGCCAACTTTGTTCAAACTGTGGGCATACTTTGCTCAAACTACAGGCAAACTTGGACCATGTCGTATGAACTTAAATAATGGGTGAAGTTGCAATTGGAAAGAAGATTCCATTCCAGCAAAAGGTGAAGACTGTCTACACTACAGTAAGCTGTACTGTACCAAAGTGTCTAGCTGCGTGTATTATTAACATTGCAACTTATTCCTGCGACACATGTTGGCGTGTAGGGAAGAGAAGGCTTGATGTCGATTGTCAATGCTTCCCCAGGGCTGTAGGGCCATCACAACCAAAATGGATCAATTGCAAAGTGAGCTGAATTCTTACCTAGAAATTGGGAAGAAGATTAATTGAAGACTGGCACTACTCACTGTACTCACTGATTTAAGTCATATAGCTCGCAATATGGAGGCCAACTCTTCACTTCCAAAACTACTTGTGCACGAATAGCTAGCACTTTCACTCCCTAGTAACATTGGTGCTAACAATAACGACCTATCAATTGGTCAAACTTCGAATGGAATTTGGGTGAACTTCGCACAAAGGATGGGCGAAGTTCACGAAGAAAGAAGTTCGTATGATAACATAAATTTTGCGGCTACTGTACAACCTGTACAGTAAATGGCATGACAAAGTTGGTAGCTGTGTTCTAGTGCACAATGTTTGTGTTGTTGCATCCTGTTCTAGCTTATTCCATTGCTGGTACTGACAGATTGCAAATTGCACTAATGGTTTGGACTGTTGACTGTTAATGGATGGTACTGTCATCAAACAAAACCTACATACAAATCAAACACTGACAAGTGTGTAATACTGCATGGAAACAGACATAATTCAGTTGTATAAATACTTAGATGTCTTGCCTCGTTCTCAGGCCGTCTGCGTTAATTAGTGTGTGGGTGGAACAGCCTGAGCACCACTGTTCCCACCCACCCACCCCCCCCCCCCCCAAAAAAAAAACTGGGGGGTGCTGGAAAACATTGTATATGTTTCTATAAATCTATGTGAAGAAGTAGGTGAACCATGAAATGGCCAGCAGGGAAACGCTGAAAACAGACAGAACCAGTTCAGTTTTGGTAGAAAATTACCGACGTTAGTCAGTTCGCCAAGATGCTTCAATTTTCCATGCCAGTGAGTTTCAAACACTGTGCACGGGACTGACGGGAGTAAAGCAGTCCCGCTAACGAAGTCTGACTCTTCGTCCATTCCGTCCCAACCTGCTAGCTGCTGCATATATGAGTGCAAATGAACATCTACAACGAGGAAACTTCCAGAAGCCACGCTGTTCACAACAGCTTTGCCATAAGTCTTCTCTAAGGCAAGGTAGGCAAATAACTAAAGCTGAAGCTCTTACAAGCTAGTTATTTGCTAGAGAATCTTCACACATGCGCAAACAGTGGATCCCAGGCCTTCCTTTCCGCTCCTGGGCTAATTAACTTGGAAGGCCTGGAAATGAGGCTATTAGATGGCCTACACGCATGTACTCAATAGAACATGTACACTTACCTTAGTCTTGTAATAATTATTCTTTAATCTCTCTAAACTAATGACAACTTCTTCTGAAACCTGCACAAAGACGTTTACCCAATGATCACATGATTGGACACATTGCATACCATGTACTACACATTCGAGAGCAAAACAGAACAAGGAATAACATATGCATGATCTGGCTCATTATTAGGTGTTTGTACGTATTTGGTAAACAGTACAACCATCGCACAGCAACACTTTACATACACAAAAGAAGGAGTTAGTCCAAACCATCAGTCTGAATTAAAACCTAACAAATGACAGCTAACTATAAGTGCCTTTTGGTCTTTGCTAATAATATACTCCCCTTAGTGCGAAAGTGTTGCGTACTACATTGGCGTATCTGGCAGGATCGTTCTTGTTTCAGCACTTTGTCCGGAGTACGAGTTCAAGATGAGCAGTTGTCCACTCATTTTGCCGAAGAGTGTCAATGGAGAAACCTGAAATTAGGACGAATGGATTGATAATTCATGTGCATAGCTGTCATGAACGGATGAGAGTCAGATGCCGACAAGCTGAAGTGGCTGCGTGTCAGGACCAGCCAAGTCTTGAAAACATTCAAGAAGATGCCCGAAGTGACATGCAATAATTTCGAGGACTGCAAGAAAGCACTGAAGAAACTTACAAACGGAGTCCAAGAGGGAACTGTACATAGCCGAGTTTCAGTCACGGAAGAAGAACAAGGGTAAAGACTGGGCCACACAGGGGGACAAGTTGAAGGTCCTGGCCGACCAAGCATATCCCAACCTGGAGGACAAGGTTTGTGAATGCCTGGCACAATGAACAACATTCTCAGTCAAATCAGCAACCAACAGGTAGCATTCAGTGTATGTCAGAAGTGTACTGAGACTGTGGAGGTGGCCATCACAGCTACCTTAGAGAGGACCCAAGAGCAGGCATATCTGTCAGGTAGAGCCTGAAGAAGTAGAAGCAGCTGCTGTTGTGAGCAGGCCAGACCCCACAGGCGGAGTAGCTACAGAAGATGGCGGTAGGCTTGGACCGCCTTGGGGTGAAGCTGGGCGAAGGAAAACCCCAAGCCCCACCCCTTGTGGAGTAAAGTGATGAGGGAAAGCTAGAGGCCAGAGAGAACCCAGGTGGCATTGGACGCAATGGCCAAGGGCCTATCATCTGCCAGAGATGCGGCCAGGAGGGACATATTGCGAAGGGGTGTGCGTCCCATGGCCGGGCACTGGGAAACTACTGTCAACGCATACGTCACTATGCTGGGTGTTAAGAGCTGAGCATCCAAGGGTGAACCTAACAAGGCTCAACACCTCAATACTAATATCCCCTCCTTTTCTGTAGGTGCAACTTCCACCTACTGGGTTAAGTGGTTCTGTCAATGGTGCTAACACAGAGTTCCTGACTGATACAGGGGCCACTGTTACTCTCCTCAAGAAGGAAGTCTTGGAGCATGCCAGAGGTTGGAATAAACTGGAAACTGGTGTGGACAGAAGCTTGTGGGTGTCAACAAACTACCGGTTACCACCTATGGCTGTGTGGAAGTGGAACTGAAGGTAGATGTGAAAGTGTTCTGCCACTGAGCATTGATCACAGATGTCACCACTACTGATGTCATTCTGGGATTGGATTTCCTGGAGCAGCTGCATTTAATGATGACGCCATAATATAAAAATGGAGGCGAGAAATTGGTCCAGGTACGTGACTAATGCCATGGTGGTCCCACTTGGCAATCCTGTCACACCCAGCACCTTGGTCGGGAACACCAAGCACCAGCCTCAGTATCCACCAGGGTGCAGGCAGCCCCAGTCTCAAGTCCTTGGTAGTAAAGGTGTGGAAAGCAGCACTGCAGTCTCACTCAGCAAGGGATTGGGTAGAATGCCTAGTCACCGGGATGCACGACAGTTTCGGTATCGGCCTCTTACAAACTCCTCACTGCCAATCATCACTGGACAATACTCCACCACCACTGCAAAGGCCGAAGTGGTTTCAGACTTCCTCACAGCACAGAGCAGGGCAGGCTGCTGGGACCCATCTTGGCTGAGGACTCCTCTAGAGCCATCAACAGCTGCATGATGGTTATTCCAAAGAAGGCGGCAGGCAAATGGAGGGTGATAGTGGATCTGTCCTCCCCTCACAGTGGTCACAGTGTCAATGACAAACTGCATCGCAATCTCCCACACGTGTATCATATTCATCTACAGATGATGCCGCGATGCTCATGCATTTCTTAGGGATAGGGGCACTCATGGCAAAGCTAGATATACAGGACACTTACAGATTGGTACCAATCCACCCATCATTCTGCTGTTTATTGGGTGTATCTTGGCAGAGCTCAGTGCATGCAGACTGCCAGCTACCCTTTGGCTTGGCCTGTATCTGGGCCATCTTTAATGTCTTAGCTGAAGCATTGGAGTGAATTCTCTGGGCCTGAGGAGTGAAGTACATTCTTCACTATCTTGATGACTTTCTGCTACTGGGCCACCCTAACTCAGATGAATGCTCAGTGGCTCTGCACACCAGCCTGGTCACTTGTCATGAGCTGGGGGTCCCACTGGCACTGGACAAGGTCGAGGGGCCCGTACCACTACTCACCTTCCTGGGTGTTGAACTCAACACAAGGCAATGTCGCTGGGACTCCCACTTGACAAGTTGGCGGCCCTTTGTGAGCTACTTAAGCGGGTACAGGGCGCAAAATGCATTCGTGACCCTCACCAATTCCAATCTTTGATCGGGCACTTAAACCACCTATGCCAAGTGCTGCCACTGGGGAAGGCCTTCCTCAACAATCTCTTTCCTTTGGCAAGCCACAAGAGATAGGGCCAAATCCGGCGACTCAATAGAGCAGTTCGTACAGATCTCACATGGTGGCAGTTCAGGATTGATAACTGGATGGGCACCTCCATCATAGATAGAGAAGGAAACAGGATTGACAATGCAGGCATGATTGGCAATGGAAGTCTGTATACATTCTGTACCTACCATACAACCGAGGGTGGAAACACCCGTTTCCAAGCAACGGTTAAGGATGAGTTTTGTTCACAAATCACCAAATTTCATGGGATTAAATTGCCGTATTTGCCACATACCCAATGGAAACCAAGTGTCTTTGAGTGTTCTAAGCACTGTACAGTTAACAGCCGCTTAGGATACTTGACCATCGAGATTTTGGGTGCAAACAAGGCTTGTGCAGAAGAACTTTGAGACCTATGACTGTTCGCTGCAAGACATTTTTACTGAGTACATTGTTACAGGTGTGGCTTTCCACCTTGCTTGAATGGTTTGACAGACGAATTGACCCAATTCTCTACCTTTATCCATTAGAATAGCCTTCTTTGGTATACCCCTTCCCAAGCTCATCCTAATGTGAAGGAATGGAGCCAGGAGGAAGCTATCTTTGGCTCCACAAGGCATTGTAACATTCTGTGTCACATGTTTTACTTGCAGTGCATAAGTGGTTCAGGTCTGCTACAAGGATACATGCACATGTCAATGATCAGCTAGGAACTATTGTCCTCTCTCTAGTTAATTCCTCCTTGAATGACTTGCTCTTGCTTTTTCCTTTCTCAGTGTCAAATTTGTTCTGCTCAGTGATTGATTAGCAAAAGCATGTTCATCCACACATACACATCCAAGTGGTTCACATTGCCGGAAAATTGAACATAGGGACAGATCATTTATCACGCAATAGAGCCAGGCCCTTCTTTGATAGTCACCCAGTGGCTCTGCCTCTTCCAACCCAGGTCCCCCAAGATCTGATCGAGTTGCTACTCTCCCCTCACAACAGCTGGACCATCTCTTTGGAGACAATTGTGTGGCAGTCTTTGGAGGAGGGCTTAGCTACATCCCACAAGGTGTACAAAGCAGGCTGGAACCATGAAGTGGCTTTCACAAGGGCCTTCCCTCATTTCCACTGACTGCTGCAAAATAACTCTCTTTGTGGCCTGCCTTGGCTCCAAGGGACTGTCTATCTCCATCATCCAATCATACATGGCAGCCCTACGCCAGTCCAAGTCTTGGTAGAACCAGCTAGCCAGTCCCCGTCTTTCTATTCTCTGCACATGGCAGTTCTGCTGCGTGGAATCAAAGGCATCAATCACAGCAAGGTCCTAAAATCATTTGACTGCCCATAACAGCATGTCTGATGCGGCGCATCAAACTACACTTCTAACTCAGAAGGGCCCAACATACTGTATACAATATCTTAATCTGGGCAGCACGCCTTGTAGTTTTTTTGGGTTTCTCCAATGTGGAGAGTTCTTAGTCCCGAATGGGTCTGCTTCTGACCCCAGTACCCACCTTTCAGTGGCAAACAACTCACTCTTCTGGCAAAATGTGGAGCTTTGAACTCAACATCAAAGCCTCAAAGACTCATCAGTTCCAGAAGGGGGCAAGTGCATTTCTTGGAGACACAAGCTCAGACCTCTGTCAAGTAGCTGCCTTGTTAGATTACTTGGCAGGCAGGGGTGCAACTCCCTGGGCACTCTTCTGACTGGAAGATAGCAAACCTCTAAAATGCTGGGCCTTTATTACCACTTTTCAGCAAGCCCTTACTAGCAGTGGCCTAGCCAGAAGTCACTTAAATGGGCACAGTTTTTTAATCGAAGCGGCTACAACGGCTAGTGCTAGGGTAGGGTCATCAGAGTTGCAAGAGCAATGTCTAAGAGAAAGTCGTTCGATGTCTCCTTCAAGTTGAAAGCTGTTGAGTGCGCAGAGAAGACGACCAAGGAAGCTGCTGCCACCTTATACATGTGGTGGCCTCTAACAACGCTCTCTTTCACGACAGAACTAGTCGCGTGCGAATCTTGACTTGCAGTCATTCTCCCCATGCGTGGAGACACAATACGTACACCACTGATTTTATATTGGAAACAAGGCCAAGTATTAGGAAAACTATATAACAATTTTAATAGAAGCCGGGTTCGAATAGAGGCCGGGTCAAAACTCCCAGTAAAGAAATAGAGGCCCGGGCCTCTATTCGGACAAATAGGATAATGCTAGGGATCAAGTAAAAAGAACGGACCACGCCTGTAGGCGTTTATTGCCTAATATAATGCCAGCCCTAACCCTACCCCTAACGCTAAACCTAACGTACGCTAAGCGCTCCGGGCAAATGTACGGTCCGTTCTTTTTACTTGACCCCTTTTTACTTGACACGCCACTCTTTCCACACACGTGGAGGGCGCGCATATATGCTCACCAGGACACAGATCGATGGATGCATAGGTGAACATACCTTTTACACAACCGGGCAGACTGTGCGACTGTAGCTATGACCATAAGAATGAACATTGCCTAACGAAAAATCAGATAATCTCACCTCCGCCGCTCCACTTTTATACTTTGGTAGAAGCACTTCCTTCAAATGTCCACCCAGGTCCCTTCCTGGACGTGAGGAGTCTTCTGGCCATGAGTCAATTACCCTTCGTAACCGAAGCACCAGTCGGCCAGCACTGCGAATGACAGCCATTTTCTTGCAATAAGCTTATGCATGGGATCAGCGATTCTAATTCTGTGCTGTATAGTATACGTATAGCTACATATAGCTGATCCATTGGCGTTGACCAGTAGCCATACATATACGTTATCTGCATGATTAGTACTGTTTTCAAATTTAACATGTATTCATAGAGTTCATAGAAATACAGATATTACAACAACTGAATGTCAGTGACACAAGATAAACACATCACAGCGGGGTGCATGTACAAAGGCTTGTATTGAATATGAAGGGTATGCTATTGACCCCAGCAGCTATCTAGAGGTATGCAGAATTCTCCTGACAGATTCTACTAGTTGTTGCTCCCCGTCATCCTTTTGGTAGTCCAGATCTTGGACCAAACTTGCCACAGTTCTAAACTCAGCAGCATCAAAATCTTTGAAACCTGCAAGGTTAAGCATGCAAGCTTAGTGTACAACAGCACATGACAGCATTTAAGGTAAAGGTTGGAAGTACGCAGCTAGTAGCAGCGTAGTGCCTACCCTGTATGCATACACACTCCTAGTCCCATGTCACCACCACCCATTTTCCCCACTGCTCATTTCTATGCTCTTTTGCCTACCTCATATCATAACTGCAGTGGAACCCCACTAAGCAACCACCTTAAAAATAAGACTGCTTTGGTTTAATCCCAAATCCATGTACACATGTAATATTCAATTGCAGAATTAAGACCACCTCAAAAATAAGACCATTTTGCACGGCCCAAATGGTGGTCTTATTTCTGAGGTTCCACTGTGTTAGCATTGTGTGTTACTGCTCAATGGTATTAGGCCTCATTCAATAATGTGTCCTTAATTATCACATGTTTTGACATACCAACCACATTCTAAGAGTTGTGCATAATTACTTTTGACCAGCTGAAGAAAATTCATGATCAATAATTCAAGACACATAAACAGTTAATTCTGTGCTTATGCCTATTGATTACAATTGAAATCACTAATCACAAGGCAATCAACCTTTAACCATCAGCTAACCCGACCCAATGCCAGCCCCTCTTATTGTACAATATTGTGTATGTGGACTGTGCAAAATAAAATATGCTTGTGGAGAAATAGGGGCTGGAAATGAGACTACCCAACATGATTCTTTTAGTCTTGAAACACTTTGACAAAGAGCTAGGGGGCCCCAATACAAACAGATTGATGTACAGTCCTCGCTAGCCTATTTCACATGTAGCTCACTATGTCAGTTGCAATTAGCGGAGAAACAATGGCAAAGACATAACGTAAACTACACTCCTCACCTGCTGCTGATAGCTGTACGAGGATCCAGAGAGCTGCCTGCTGTAGGCTCTCCTCGGATGACCGCAGCAATTCCTCTAGCAACTCAGGCAAGGATGGACTTGCTGCTAGCAGCTGAGGGTGCAGCTCCGCTGTAATGGGGCAGGGATAACATGTTAAATACATGGGGCACGACCAGTCCATACTTGCTACTCTCACAATGAAGCTCCATATATGGAATAAAATGTCCTTCAGTTTTTTGTATATTCTACACGGCATGTCTTAAATTCATTGTGTGCAGAATCAGAAACATCGTATCCTTCTTCATGCAAGCAAAGTGCAATTGATAATACTGAAAGAAGGGAACTAGCAGTGTAAATATACACAAATATTGTAAATACTGTAGCCCATTGCCAAACTCAATCTTGCTTCAGTCCTCTTGCTAGGAGACATGAAAACTTAGCCTTTTTCTACATTTCCATGCCCTTGTGATAGCACCATATTCTTAAAGCCTTGATTGCACCAGGTGCTGGACAGTAAGCACACAATGCTACAGTCCTGTGTGGGAACTTCCACAGTGATATGGACAGAACTACCCAGAGGTTTGTGTATGTTTCACAGAAGTTAGGCATGATCATACATAAAAGGAAGATGGCAATGACTGCGGTTTGATCTAAGCAACATTAATCCGCTACCATTCTACATTGGAAACATTGACATGGAGACTATCAACTACCAGGAAAGTACCATCTACCCCAGAAGTAACATGTGAGCAGACTTGAAGAGAAGGATGGAATTGAAGTAGAGGTCGTGGAAACATGACGCAGCTAAGGAGATGTACAAAGGTGAGGATGTTCAGTGCTCTAGTAGCTTTTATCCTGCTTTACAGTACCTATTGAGTAGGTTGTCCCAACTGGATGCTTGCAGTCAGTCATCGGTTGGCAATCGACATGGTGACACTGTGGTGACCACTACGTACTCTAGTTCAAGCAGAGGTGATTGGAATAAGGAAGACTGGTATTAAGCATATTTGGACAATTTAAGGCTGATAATGGTGTGAATGTTTCTGTACCAAGAGGAAAAAACCTCCACGAACAGACAGTACACAGGCTAAACAGACTTGCACAATCTCATGCAACATTTTTCTGAAACCTGCACTCCATCATTGAGAAAGCTGTCAAATCACGACCAATTGATGATTCCAGTCACCCAGCTTGACCACATACCCGGAATCTCCTGTTCACCGGCCACCAACAGAACTGGGTATACTGAAGGTCTTTCTAAAATGACGTCACTAGGTCGATAACCAATAACTGATAACCAATTGCAACCATTCAGTCGAGACAACCAACCCAAAATGTACTGTACAGCTATAGGTCACAGGCAGATGAAAGCTGAGCATAAAGCAAAGAGGAAACAAACCATTTCCACTTCACTAGATTAATGCTGGAATGTGCACTAGGTCCTTTGCGGGAGCAGCTAGCAAAAGGCACACTGTCTTGGGCTGCCAGGTTAATCAACTTGGCTACAGATCAGCTTCTAAGTGGTGATGCTATCACAGATGACGGAGGGATTAAGGGAACATGGCGTTCCTCCTTGTGATTGAAGTGGATCACCCTGCCATTGTACCGTGACTGGGCCACAGAATTGCAAAGTGTACATTGGTCAAACATCTCATGGCTTACTCTAATCACTTTAAGCAATTTTTTCAGGAATGGCAAGCCAGAAGTACGTATCAATTATCTAGACATAAAATAGAATGAACAACTGAACTAATTCAATTGCACAAACACGTAGTTATTTGTCCCTGTTACTTACAGTGCACAGTGTGCACAGCATGCTTAATTGATAGCTCATTTAAGTATACTTGTACAGGTTGCAGCAGAACATGAGAACGTGTGCATGGTGGGGGGTATGCCATTTACACAAACCTGTGTGCTATGCGCGCCATCTAGATAGTGTAAGAGGGAGAGATCACTACTCACAGTGAAGGATGAGGTTGCCGAGTATAGCAGAACAGTTATACTGCACTTCAGTGTAAGGGCACTGTATCAGCTGCAACACCACCTTATAGAAGTTGCCATCTAGCACCTGCAGTAGGACCTTTTGGACAAAATCTGCATAAAGCAACAAAGGGTAGTCATTATCATCATCATCATAAGCACTTTTGCGTTATAAACTCTTACTGAGCACATTTGCATGCACTATAGCTAAGTAAGGTTCACTTGTGCTGTTTCAACAATTCTTCTTGTCAATTTGTTCCACTCAGTTCTGTCTGTTGCCAGTTGTCTCAGGTGCTTGAGGTCATCATTGCCTTGCAACTGCAGATGGCATCCACAGGTTTGTAGGTCAGCATTGAGTACCACTGGTAGTGTGGTCCGTGGTCACCCTCTCCAGCATGGCACACTAGTGGTTGAAAGTACCAGTTGATTGCCATTTGCACTGGTACGTTTCTGGGCATCCTCAGTACATGACCAAATAGTCTCCATCAGGCCTCTGTGATCTTAATGCTGAAATGTTCACAGTGGCAACGTTGGTATAAGGCTTTGTTTGAGATTGCTTGTGGCCACTAAATTCCCAACAGATGTTTAAGTTGGGTGCGGTGAAAAGAATCCAATTGTTCACTCTCAGCTTGTGTTGGAGCCCAAGTGCCCATGTTGTAAGTGAGGACAGGAACAATGAAAGCATTGTAAAGGCGGAGGCGCAGTGCTTCACTGACATGTTGTCTTCGCAACCACAAAGGGTAAACAAAGGCAAGTGGAGCATGCAAATACATAAGATTATGCCATACAAGTGGGAGGAGACAGGACACATACTGTATCAGTGGACATGTGCAGGAGTTACGTATAGCATGAGTAGGTAGAGGGACAGGCACTCTCCCACCGCTGCGAGCTGCTCAAATCAGGGTATTGAGCACTTACACCCTTTTTTGTTTTTATCTTGCCCAGACCCTGCACAGGTCACTGCAGGGACCCTGTCGGACCAGGTCCCCAAAGTGCCTGCCTTCCTGGAACCCACCCAGCCAGGCATGACTTTGCCGGGCAGCTCAATGGCACCTCCACAGGCCAGCACCTCAGCCAGTACCACCCCTACGGGCTGCCCCAGAGTCTCACAGGGCCACAGCAGCCCTGCACCCACACTGGACCCGTTTTGGCAGGCAGCGGTCACCTGCCCCAACCTCTGTTGGGAGCACCAGGACATGGGCACCTGGATGTCCGCTGAGTGTAATCCCCAGGAGGATAACCTGAAAGAGGCAGGGTCCCCATCCACCAAGAACTCCAAAACAACAGACCAGGATGACTCGGAGGAGCCTTGCCATCGCTTTAATAAGGGGGACTGTAGAAACAAGTCTTGCAAATTCTCCCACAAGTGGCTGCTGTGCCGGTCCATCTGCCACTGGTTCAGCAACTGCCCCATTTTCAACAAAGCGGGCCATCGCCGCTCAAGTGGCTCTCCAATTCCCCCGAACACCAAGCAGGCTCGTTGAGGCCCCCAGCCCTGCCTGCCATGAATATTTGTTAGAGCATTACAGAGTAGGATGTTACGTTCACTAGGCTGTTGTGTTCAGTAGGATTATCCATAATTGTGATTGTGGGATGGACCACCATGTGTCACACATGCACGCCTAAGCCTGCCAGCGCGGCCTTATAGGCCTCCCATACAGTTATACAGGGCTACATCCCAGATGAGGGGAGTGCCCCTGGAGGTGGGGTTCAGGATCACCAGCAGGGCCCCCTCATCCCCCCACACAGGTCCTTTGGTGCTACACCTTGGACCTGCCCGAATCCACATCACAGGTCATGTTGTCGTTGATGGCTTAGTAATTTTGTCGCCTACAAAACGGCCCCCATCCCCAACCTCGCCCACAGCTCATTTCTCCAATTGTGCTCACACACCTGGTGTCCACACCCCTCTGGGCAGAGTGATGACAGGAGGAGCCAGTCTGACACTCTGACCAAGACGGGGTAGCAAGCAGCCCTTGTGTCTGGGATGAGATGTGGCTTCCACATCGGCCTCAGGAGCAGGTGCAATGCCGGGCCATCCATCGGAACACCCCTCTCCACTCATGTGCAGGCTGCAGCAGTTGACCGCTTCATTGCCCAGCAACATACTAGCGGCCACATGATTGGCTCTTTGAGCCTACAGGACTGCCACAGCATCATTACCAGCAGCATGGAAGCCATCTTTAAGACATTTGGGCAGTGGAGAGTTCTAGTTGACCTTTCCAGTCCAGCAGGGGCCAGTATCAACAACAACCTTTGTCAGGAACTCACACACGTGGCACATTCTTCCATGGAGGATGCTGCCATGATGATCCACTCCCTTGGCGAAGGCACATTGCTTGCCAAGATTGACATAAAGGATGCTTATCACATAGTCCCCATCCACCCTCATGATCTCCTATACCTAGGGAACCAGTGGAAGGATCATGCCTTCATGGACACCCAACTGCCATTTGGCCTGGCCTCTGCCCAGGCCACCTTCAGCGCACCGGCAGAGGCTTTGGAATGGATCCTAAGACAGCACAGTGCGTGCCACATCTTGCACTATCTGGACGATTTTCTCATCATGAGGCCCCCAGGAACAGTAGAGTGTGTGCAGACTCTGTCCACAGTACTGGCACTATGCGCAGAACTTGGGGTGCCCTTGGCCCCAGAGAAGATGGAAGGACTAGCCACCTCCCTGGTTTTTCTGGGGGCAGAGCTAAGCTCGCATCCAAGGGGGTCTCCCTCCTCCAGGCCAAGCTGGAGTACCTGAAAGGAACACTACAACAGATGGAAGGAACCAAGACTGTTTGCAATCTGCGCACCTTCCAGTCAATTGTTGGCCATCTTGTCCATGCTACAAAAGTCCTGCCAATAGCCAAACCTACCTTCACCACCTGTTTGCAACATTAAAATCAATGTGACCAATCCAGATTAGGAGACTCAATCAGGAGGTTTGCGCAGAGCTCGCCAGGTGGGCGATTCAATACAAGGAGTGGAGTGGCACATCAGTACATCAATTTCTTCTTCTAGCCCAGCCTGCACAGCACTTCTTCACAGATGCCTATAGCTCATGGGACTGTGGTGTTTGGTCCTGCCCCTGGTGGCTGCAGGTCACTTGGGAGAGCAACCCACATGGAGACTCCATTGCGATTAAGGAATTATTTCCTATTGTACTTGCAGCGATTGCTGGGGACACTATTGGACAGGCCACCATGTCATATGCCATTCAGACAACATGGCTGCCATGCCAGGTAAACCACGGCTCCATGCCCGCGACCCCCTCGCCAGCCACCTCCTCAAGTGCCTGGCTTTCACCCAGGCCCATTTGGACTTCCGCATCTGGGCAGTCCACATCCCTGGCAGCCAGAAAGGGAATGCCAACGACATATCCAGGGGGAGGGTGCAGTCATTTCACACACACCATACCAATGCCTCAACTTGGCTGACATGGCTTTCGAAGGGTCTAACCAGCAAGGGATGTTCTGGGTCCAAGACTGACCAAGGCAGACTAGGTGCCACTGTCATCTTCACTAGCGCAGGCAGTGACCTTTGCCTAGTGATGGCCCTGCTGGGCTACCTTGGGCACTGCGGGAATGCCCTTGGCCACTTCTTGTCCATCCAGAACACCAGCTGCCACACTTTTGTGGAGCAAGTACAGCAGGCATTTACAGCAGCAGTGGTCAGCAGAGCACAGTTCAAGAGGCACAGCTTCCATATATCATTACTATGGCCTGGGAGACCCTGTAAATTCCGGGGACTGGGATGTATCCCTCAGGAGTGGCAAAAAGGAGTAAAGGTCAAAGGACAAGGGTCACCCTGGGGTGTAGCCACCCCCTAAAAGCCAAAAAGAGGTTCCAATCATGGATCACTCTTCCACTAATTAGTGCAAGTGGTAGTGCATGTGACCGCATACATAATCACATGTGGGTCCATAGGGGTTGACATACATTTTCAAATTGGACAGCTTCTTGAAAGTTTAAAGAATGTTATATTTGAGTGTGCGCATTTCAGCCACCATTCCCAAGAGGAAGGTGAGTTAGCAGATGAGTGTATCAGCTGAGGGAAAACTGTGATAATAGTGCCATACAACCAAAATTAATGATCTGTGTGCTACCGGATAGTAGTTTGGCAATTGAGACCAAGTCCTATCCCAAGGAATACACATTAACCCTGATCTAACCCTGAATAAGGCTCACCCTCAGCTGCCAAGAGAGGCCATCAGGGAGCAATAAGAGATGGAGATTAGGGAGCGCCACCAAAATGACTTCATTAGTTGATCATGCTCACAAAACAAGCCAGAAGGGCAAGAAATCCCAGCTGAATTACTGTATTGATTGGGTGGAAGCTACAATGGACTATCTCACATCACCCTAGCACTTTCATCTAAGAATGGTCATATCTACCAGTATTTTTGGGGCGCCGAAGGCGCCCCTATATTGTTTTCAGATTTAGGTCTTCGTATGGCTTCATGTTCGTATATATATATATATTTCTGTCATTTTGCAAATGGCGGCGCTCACGTCGTTCTTTACAAAGCTTTAAATCCTCTCTAATGACGTTTCGCCGTGTTTGAATCGAACGAAATGTGGTCATAAACATGTGTTAATAGAGTGATACTAATAAAAAGCCTAAGGAACGTCTCTTCTACGAGATACAGCTCCAATTATCACTGACGGGCATTGTAAAATGGCCGCGCGCTCGACGCTTTCTGTTTGCTAGGCTCAAAACCATTCTCTTTAGATTTCGCCGTGTATCCAAAGAACGAAAAGTGTTTCTAGAACATGTTTAAGTAATATTATTGTGGTAGGAAGCTTACTTAACTGTTTTTCTGCGAGGTACAGCCCTAAATACAACAGAAGTCTAGTGACCCGTAGGCCAATAATGGAAGACCAGCGAGTCATGACACATAATTATAGCCATGATTCGCTCATATAGTCATCATAAGGTAGCCTTTTAGCCAGCACACTCCTCCTCCAGGCACAAAGTAACAATTGCTCATTCAGAATGTCATATAGATCAAAAAGCAGTAGGCAAACATTTGACAGTTTGGTAGGGGTGCTTTCACTGGATATGACTGGCTGCTCTGGAGACTTGAAACTCTTGCAAACCCAACAGTCTAGTGTGTCTTGATGTATCTTTCAGGCCAACAACAATGCTGTACCCCCAACTATCTGATTTACTGAACATACATAGGAAAATTGCTAGCAAGTAGTTCGAGGTTCAGGGGCGCCCTGGCGCCCCACGAGTTTTTTAACTCGAAATACTTGTTGACAGAAGAACCGAAACAGAAGGACTGCCAGAAGACTCAATATAATCATCACCATCGAGTCCATTCTCAATAGTGGTTGCTACCGGGAGAAGGAGTATGTGTACCCACCAAAGATCAAATTGATGCGGGAAGCATCATTGGACCAGCAAATGCTCCAAGATCCTATATCGTCCAGGCAGCCTCTGGAGTGGCTTGATGGAATCATTTCCATCTCACTCCTAGATAGGCACAGAGGATAAACAGAGAACTTGAGACAGCCAGAACTTGACAGAGGTCAAAATCATATCATTACCCGATCTCAAATTGGAACATGTGTTGGTCCATCCTCCAGGTTGACATCTCGGGAAAGGGAGATGTGGTGTCTGATTGATTTGCTTGACAGTCTTTGTTGTTTTGCTATGTAATATATGGTGCATGCAGGACTCTGATATCATTAGTACACTGTTGTATTTAGCATGTTGCCTTTCATGTCTGTGCTGTCTGTTAGCTGTTACTGTATACAGTACTTGTCACAAGTAACAGTGATCTGTGAAATCAAGTACAGCAAGATATAATTGGTCGCAAATCCTCCAAGAACATTCTGTGGCGGATGTGCCGAAACCTCAAGAAGGAGCCACCAAATTGCCATTTGTTGACACCTGTCAAATGTTTTCGTATGCGTTAATTGCTTTGCAGAAGTTCTGCAACAGGGTTAAGACACTCTGCAAACAGGGACAGACGATTCACAGCAAGCAGTGCAACGATTACGAGAGTCCTGTCAGCATATCAGCAGAAAAATAGGCAGACTCATGTACCTTATTTGTGACACATACGTACCATACTATAAAAGATCATTGTGGTTGGTGCCACGTGAATCCTGTTGGCCAACGAACCCTCTGTACATGCCCACTATATGCATAATCTTCAAGTGGGATTGGTGAGCACTGTCATGTAGCAGAAACAGAACGCTTCGGCTTTAGCTGTTAGACCGTCTAACAGCTGAAGAAGGCCCTCTAGGTTGAAATGTTGTGTTGTTTATTATTCCCACTTGAAGATTCTACGACATGGCAATGAGCCTCTTTAATACCATTGACTAATAGAATAGAGATTCATTACCACATCTGGATATTCAAAGGGGCCTTCTTCAGTTGCACAAGAGTACAAAACAGAATATGTTCTGTTTTGTACTCTTGTGCAACTGAAGAAGGCCCTTTTGGGGCTGAAATGTTTTGCCTGTTGGCAAAAAAGTGTGTCATGCGTTTAACGCTCAACCAACCCTCCCTAATGAATACCATTGACTGTTCAGACATGCATAGTGACAGGTTAACATTAAAATATCATGAATGATATACTTACTGCTAGATGCCAACACGGCCAGTGCAGCACTGGCCTCAGAAAGAACCATGTCGGTCATTTGAGAGTAGTCACGGAGGACCTCTGCCAAGCAGGAAATACAACCAGATTCTGCAATGGGCTGAGGCAATACGAGACCTTGGTCATGCACTTCCTGCCAACCACTTCCTACTTCACATACTTCTTTACCACATGCAATAAGTACATACCTTGCTTAAGTCTTCAGTTGCCAAATTCCTAATGGTCCCTGCGGCATGAAACTGGATTTCAGGATACTGCTGCAGTATTAGCAACTGACTTAATTCCGGAAGGAACCCAGCATCTATAATGGGTCTCTGTGGGAATGAGGCAAAAGAATACTTGCATTGAGCAAAGAAACATGCAAATTTGTGGTGCACAGATGAGAATACATACAGCGTTTCGGTCATGAATGGAGAGGTTCCTGAGTGCGGCTATTGCTGCCCCAATGGTTTCACTTGAGGCATTCTTGAGAAGAGACAGCAGGACCACCAGGCTGCCGGCTCTGACCATCCGCACCTGGTTCTCCTCTTATGGAGCCAAGAACACATACAGGGACAGTGGGTAAATGTACATGATCCACAGTGCACCAAAACATAGTCAATTGACCAGCAGCAATAATTTCAGGTGTTAGAGAGTAAACATGAAGGTGAACAATGAAGGGGGATGAATATGGTGACACGTATCACTAATGCCATGGCCTACTGTGATCATTCCTATGTACCACCTGATGCTTGCTAAGATGCTCACCGACCATCCTTATATATAATGAAGTCAAATACCCTCAATTTGACAGCAGTGCAGTGGATTGTCCACTGTTTCCACTGGATATCAACCCCATTGGCCTGAAGCATCACCAAGCCACCAGTGCCCATAAGCAGCAGGTCATTGTCTACCATTTTACATGACAGTTTGGTACGATGTATTACGTACAACACAACTAAATACCACATCTAAATTCCCTGTCCAACATATGTATGTCTGCATAAGTATGTACATACCTTCGGATGCCAAATTCCTGAATGCTAAGCATGCTTGACATTGGACCTGAGACAACAAGATGACAATACAGTCAAATCCATCACTACCATTGCACAAGTCACCATTTCTTCTACATCACTAATCGACACATTTTCACTATAAATACCTTATCAGTGGGGTATCCCATGAGTGTCATCAACTTCTTGATTACCACACCACCGTCACAAGCCATCAGAGATTTACGATGCTCCCCTAAAATACAAAGACATAATTATGTAAACACACAGCACTGCTCACCAAAATGTACAGTACAAGTTGCACATGCTGGAGTGCTATGAAAACTAGTGCAATAAAAGTTCTCCTTTAAATTAATAGGGATTTAGGAATGGGAAGCACAAAATGCATAGAAACAAGCAAAATCTGCACTATGATAAACACTATTTCTGTGGAGTTCACTCAGGGTTAGGGTTTCCTTGCAGATACATGGAACAAGGCTTTTCTCTTACGCCTACTCCAGACTGGATTTGGTTGGTTGCCCTCTTCAGTACATCAAAAGAAGCCTATCCATGACCTTAGTGTTCTTGGCTGCTGTTTGGCCTGTTTCGCTGAAGGTGCTAATACATTAAGATAGGAGTAGCCACTATTATTGGGCACATTCCTGAATAGGCATCATGAGCATGAAGTCTGATAAGAAACATTGGGTAGTTGAAGTGGACAGGACATGGTCTATACTGCCTACCCACACATTCCTATGTACGTACCTGCATTCTCAAAGGGTTCATGACATTTTACGTAAGATGAATGAGTTGGTTGTAGCTGTCTTGAGTCTAATGAAAGTCATGACTTGGAAGAAATGTCGTTTGGAACTAGCCTATAAGGAGAGAAAGGGAGAATTGTTCCAGCCCGGTTGGTTGGTTTGGGCTGCTGAAGCCCCACGTTAGTCCTGGGTTCGGCTGCCAGCTGGTGCCAATTTTCCCTTCCCCTTTCTTTCCAACATTTCTTCCAAGTCATGACTTTCATTAGACTCAACACAGTTACAACCGACTCGTTCATCTTACATAAAATTAAAGTAGGAGCACAGTACCAGGTTGATAAGTGGCAGCAGTTAGCAGCCCTCCCGTTCAGGTTAGTGGAACCTTGTCATCGTTCCGCACTGACTTGTTGTATGCAGGTTCTAAGTGGCAGCAGTTAGCAGCACACCTGCAATGGTTAGTTGAACCATTCCATTGTTTGGAACTAGCCTATAAGGAGAGAAATGGCAAATTGTTCCAGCCTGGTTGGTTGGCTTGGCCTGCTGAAACCCCGCGTTAGGGCATAAGCTGTCCTGGGTTCGGCTGCTAGCTGGTGCCAATTTTCCCTTTCTTCCCAACTCAACAAGGTTCATGAAATGTATGTCCATGAAGCACGTGGCTTCACATACCATACTGATCGGTTGTTAAGCGCATGTGCTTATAGCTCTGGCAGGAAGAATGCGCCTAATAAGGGATATGCGCTTAACAAACGAATGGTTCAAGAAATTATAATGATATGCAAACGTCATATTAAGTGCGTTCTCATTCAAGCGTTATTTTTACTAGCTTATAGTCATTATTTCACTTCAGGCAAGTGGCTAGGTCACCCTTTTATGCACCTAATAGAAGGGGCGAACCCCTGAAATCACTATGCGCCTAACAATTAGGGTGAACAACTGGTAAAGAAATGTGCGCTTAACAGAGGTTATGCGCTTATAAGGGGGGTGCGCTTAACAACCGATCAGTACAGTATGCAAAGTAGCGTAGTTATAGTTAGAAATTTATAATAATATGTATACAGTTTTGATAGTGATAGGAGGACTCGGCATTTTAGTACTACGTACTTACATCACAGTACAATTTTCCATACTTGCCCAATACTACCATCAACATTCCAAGCTAGTGTTGGAAGCAGAGTGATAGCATAACAAACTGAAGTGCATATCATTAGGGCTAGTGGGTTGGGGTTGGTATTAAATTGACCCTAAGCCCTTCGATGGCGATGCTGTTATAGTTAGCATTAGTAAAGGTTAACCAAATTACTGAAGATCACTAAATGTAATATACAGTTATGATTAATGGCTAAGTACTTATTGGTAGTGCTACACCAAACCAGCCTCTACACTGAACACAGTGTCAAAGAGACTGGGGGCAGTCACTCTGCTCTACTGATTGACAACCAGCCATCAACTCCCTACTTCTCCAAAACGAAGATGGAAGAGCTGCATACAGACAGCTCTTCTACCCTTAACTTTGCCAAGTATTTACTTCAGTGTGGTACTGTAGAACTCCCCTTCAGGTCATGTGAATGTTATGTGAACATACTGTCCACTGCCAGGTTGCTGATGGCCGCTGCAGAGTAGTATTGCACATCCTCATCCTTTGATTGCAGCAGTCTGATAAGGACTGGAATGGCACCGTCTGTAACAAGTTGCTGACGATTGGAAGCTGTAGTACGAACAAAATGCACACACATAAAAGACTAGTGCCTCAGTATAACACTGTGTGTACATTACTTGCAAACTCACAGATAAGATAACATACTAATAGCACATCTACATAGCATAGCATACAATACAACAGAGTACAATAAACATATGACAACTACGTACAGTACGTATGCTGGTGGCAATAACAAGACAACAATAAATACAGCACACCAAGTACATCTGCACAGTGCATTGAACAGTAATGCTGAAAGCACCACCAAAATAGGAGTAACTGAAAAAGGGTTATAATAATGGCTGCTATGTATATACATATTCCATACTTTATATGGCCGGTATAGGGAAAATCAGCAAACGGCATGCAGTACAAGAAAGGAGAAGTGGAGTGGTAAGTGTACACTGCATACACACTCAATGCATACTCTTTACACAGAACAATGCAACTCACCAACGTGGGTAAGATTTAGAAGAGAACCACTGGCATTTCGCTGAGCTCTTGAATTGGGCTGCTGTGCCAGTTGGATTAGTGGCAAAGCAGCACCCTGACGGACAATTTCCATTTTGTTGCTTTCTGTGTATGTAATTAGGAATAGTAATACATACAACACATGCATGATTGAAATGGGGAAATTGTTGAGCACTTTCATGTTCTAAAGTCAATGAAAATGGAATGCTTTGGCACAGAGGCCATTGCGGCCGAAACACATGGCTTCACTGCCAAAACCACTCAACAATTCTCCCTATTTCACACACTGAGCCTCTACAACATTACAAGCATGATTACATGCTGACATCAACATACACAAAATTATACCTGTTGTTGCCAGTGTGGTAATGCAGCCACATGCGTTGCACTGGACATCCAAGTTGGTCACAGTCAGCAAGTTTATCAGTGGTCGTAGCAAGCCATTGCGAATGATTGTGCTCTTGTTAATAGCTACAGGCGTGAACAAAGTTAGGAAATAAATAATACAGTTGTATCCCAGCTACTTTTGGATGTGTGTGCATGTTCACCGCAGGTTACACAAAAGTGGTTTCACACTTTGTGTATGAGTACAGCTGTACAATGCCATAGCTCATGTACATAAGCACTAGTTGTACCACACTCTGCGAATTATAGACAAACTGAACTATATTTGAACAAGCCAAGGCAAGTGCAAGTTAATGTGTGGTAATTAGGGGTGCAACAGTATGAGTGAAAGTTTTGTGAGTACTCTTTTGCAGATTTCACAAATGAAATACAGTAGCAATAACAAATTGCTCTATGGTATGTTGTCTCATGCTATATCTAAGGTGGATGACAAACTGCTAAAGAGAAGGAAACTACCTGTATGGCCACAGCTACAATAGCTCTGTGAAACAGTAGTGAATTAGTATACAATGCAAGTGTGCTTTTGTAACTATGCTGTTCATTTCTTTGCTATTTGTAGTCGATGCTAGCTCTTGATCAACCATTCCTGTCATTTAATTCATAGTGTCACTTGCACACATCTAAACATCCATGGAACATATACTACGTGTGATTATGCTTCTACCTGATTCAAGATGAGTATGGATACCTAAAATGTCCACATATCGGGGAGTGGGGGTATGTATTTGGGGGGTGGGAGCATTTGCCCCCTTCACTGTAATCTCGCTACCCCTTGTAAATTTGGCAAGTCAAATGTTAACATAGTGTCACCCCCTTTCTTCTTGTGTCCCTCCCCCCCCCCCCCCTGAACAATTTTCCAGATACAGCACTGCATATGGTTACCGATTAGTACTACTTTCAGTAGCAGGACTATGTCCAATTTTACTTAATGGCTACAGTAGCATGTGTGGAGATAAGAAGAAACTCAGTCAGAGATAAACACACAACCCAGTAGTGTAGTGTGTATATGGGCTACGCATGCCTATACAAGTACAAATGAGAAGGTAATGATGCCATTGGGAGTGAGGCATAGTAATACGCTGGTTGCACATCATGCATAACTGCCCATCATTGCGACCAATTACAGCACATCTGGGCATTAGCACTAACAATCCATCAGTGGATCAAACAAGCAGTTTCCCCATGCTGGGAGTGCCAACAAAGAGACATGCTTATGCTATGTACGTAGTGAGAGCAGGATAAGCACTAACCTGCACCATACAGAGCAAAGTTGCTGAGGGCAAGAGATGCAGCCTTCAAGACTTCCTCATCAGAGGACATCAAAAGGTGTTTCAAAGGTTGTAGCATGTTGTCACTGACAGGATCACTCACTAATACATATGATGCAGCAGAGCAGACAGCACTCTAGAGTCAGTGAATACACAGCAATAGCAATACGCTTGAGACAATCCAGTCAGTATACCAAGACTAACAGCAGGAAGGAAGGTCTAGTTGTATTAAAAAATGATAAAATGTGGAGAGGATCATAGCTGATAACTGCCAGGGCGTAATATAAAAACATATGTACTGTGACCACTCATTTTATAGTCACTCAGTACAAAGCACATTAGCTCACACTCCGAGCAAATATAGCAAATTAAAGCAACAACCAATAAGTGGGAAACCAGGCAGAATGTTCTCATCTCTACACTGGTTAAGCAATCTTGTGCTATCTCCCTAAAATGCGGACAACTGATAGCCTAGTATGTGGTCGAAGGTTTCACATAGCTGTCGAAGGTAAGGACAGACAAATTGTGTAATCCTATGTATGAGAGAAGAATAGTATAGAATCAGCATAGAATAGCTAGGTACACACACCAAAGTCACTTACTTTTCTCACTCATCTCTGCAAAGCAAAGAGCTGCTGAGCGCTGCAGGTCCACATCACTAGCATGAGACAGTGTGTGTAGGGCCTCCAGCTGCTGTGATGACAAGCCTGCTGATGTAGGGTGGTCTGTAGGGTACAAGAACATAGATAGTGCAGCAATAGAACAAAGGAACAGACTTTAGTAGAGGGAATTTAGAATGTGGAGGAAGTGAGACCATTCTTACTGGTACCTACTACCCAAGCAACAAGGTCTCCTACAGGACTATTCAGTGTGTGTTTCATCACAGTAGACTATTACTCTCCAACACTGTACAAGTTATACTTCCCTCAGACCTTCTGGGCGCAATTGTAATCCAACCTACCTCACTCCAATCATACTGAAATAGGATAGATAGACACACTGGCAACACACAGCACTGGCAGGGGCATATCGACTGCTAACAGGTACTTGTGCAGCTACTACACTCAGTTCAAACCCATTAACAATCTGTAAATTATAGCAATTCCTGACAAGAGTACACTTGACTAGGAAGACAAAGAGGTAGGACTATTAGAAGTATAGGCAGGTGCCTTACCTTCTTGCATTCAATGAATTGATACTATGGCTATTGACGAAGGCTAGACTGTTTCACAATTTAATAGCACCAAAGAACGCACCACGTGATAATAATTACGGCATTAAGGCAATTTCTCATATTAGGAGACATCACTGTGTGTGTCATATTCTACGCGAACATGTACGGGTATTTCGGTACTGCTTCATTGTATATGTACAAAGAAACGAAACTCAGTCCTATTCGTGCGATAAGACTCACTAACTCTCAATATTCGTAACCTTCCTCACCATTCTCCAGATACCTCAGCAAGCTATTGACTGCGCCAGCTTCCTCCCCATCCAGCAGGGGCTCTGTGTTACCCTGCCCCAATTGGTCAAGCCGGTTACTCATACAAGCACCCATATCCTTGCCCCCACTTCAGGCAGCCATTTAACTTAGTGTGAAAATGGTGTAATACCGTCCTAGTATTATATGGAGGTATACCAACTATATAATATTGCGTAGCTTGCTAGTTGCGTACAGTGCCTAAGCAGCTGTTCCTATATAGTGCTAAATTATACAATATCCAAAGAAATCGAGCTCAAAGGTTTATTCATCATACTTCTTAGGCTCCCCAGCCACAACACCGGACTCAATTCCACACTCGTCCTTGCCTCTCAGGATTTTGAAGAAACCTACATGTACAAGAAACACATAACTGTATGCCAGGTTAAGGGAATGGCATGCTTGTCTGTACAGGAGTGATAGTCAGAGCGAGTCTGTGTGCATGTGACAGAGCATGTGTTGTCATGCATCATGGTTACACACCTTTATCACCCCAATAGATGTTCCAGGAGTTAGCCACCAGCCTGTATATGGAGGACAATTACCAACACCATTGAAAGTTATGGAGGGATGGGATGTTGCTACTGGTTGCTGCCAATTCAACACCAGCAAGGAAGCCACCCTCTAACAAGCACTGAACTGCACACTTACCAGTAAGGCAAGCCATCCTCTGTCCCCCAGCCCAGAAACTTCACAGCATGGCCACCAAGTACCTGGTTAGACTTGCGCTGGTAGACCCCTGCAAACATACACAGAAGGGTCACATACATACACAGGCAGTCCACACAGAGGCACACAGGATGCTTTCCACACATGCAAGCAGCAAAACGCACAAACTGGACCGACCTGACTTGTACGTGGGGAAGTCAGAATATACAGTGAAGGCTGTCTCTACAGGGCCATTAGTCATAATCTCAGTCTGAATCTTCTCCACATTTGAGGACACAGAAAAGGCGGATGAGCCAAAGTGTTTGTCACTGTCAAAGGATTTGGTGTAGTTGGCCTGGCACTTCTGCTGGCACTGAGGTGTGGGCAGGATACTACCACAGTTAGGGTAGGGGCCAGGCTCGTGATGGCTGCAGTGAGGAATTTGGTAGGGCTGGCAGCCAAGACCAGAGTTGTACTGCCCACCAGTGACACAGCCTTTGCTCTCAAAGAATCTCCTGCAGACATGGCACGAAGCATGTATAGGATCACTCAGCACAGACTTACTATCAATGCACTAGCCATAATTATGTAAGATTGTAGTAAATAAGTCCATGAGCATCACAGTAGGCAATTAGGGTAGAGTTTGGGCTACAACTTAGTTAATCATGAGGGTGGTAGGCACTAGGTGAAAACACACTTGAATTGTTTTCTTTGAAGTCAACAAACACTTAGGCTGTGTTTGTGACTCTGTTGCATCCCATTTTCATTCCATCAGTTGAAATAACATCTTTGTCATTTGAATGACGTGACAGCAATGTGCACAGTCTTTGTACAGTAGACACATATGCACGGCACTGCTCACTATTGCCTCATTACAAGCATACTATATATATTGCCTCTTCAATGCCAAAGGAACAGTTCTTTTTAATTGAGTGCATGCCCATGAACAGTGCATTTTGCACTCACCATGCCTCCTCTGGATAACCCCCATCACAGCCGCCTCCACATTCACCACAGCAAGAGTTCAGGTCTTCAGCTGAAATGTTAACTGCCTCATTGTACTTGACACAGAACCTGTCACTGAACGCCTCCACAGCACCGAATGCCTATAGGTGGCAAAGACAAGAGGTGGGTACTGACAGCAGGACATATGGCACTGTTGGCATGCTGATACAACAATAGCTTCACAGAGTAGTGGGGGTACATACAAGATCTTCATTTGCAGATCCTAATCTGTACTATACTGAAAAGGCACAAATTCAAACAAATTTTGTGCCTAAGTTTACAATATAAAACCTGCAGCAATTTACGCAGTCTTGTAGCAATGTTAGCTTGCCCCATTCTTGATCACATAAATGATTCCACCCGGACCGTATACCGTGCAGTACCTACCCAGCAGCTGCCGCATGAGCCCTGGTCTCGGACCTCCTTGATGGAAGGGCAGTTCGGCCACTGCTCGCGGGCGTCGAATGTATCTGGGATGCTCTTGAGAGGAATGATCTCCTTCTCTGGGAGTGGTTTGGCGCCTTTCAAAGCGCCCATCAGTCCCCGCACATACTTCTCGCTCTTGCCCTCCCAGTACGGGTTGTACCCCGCCTTCCAGCTGGTATCCATGGCGTTGATATGCTGGGCCATCTTCTCCAAGAAATTCTTGTAATTCTCAATTTCTGCCAGATCGGCATAGCTGCTAGCCACCACGAGCACAACAAGGAGAAGTGTCGCTTTCATGTCGATCGCACCAGGTATAAGATAGCAAGTAGCCAGGAGGAGGGCGTGGTATTGGAAGTTTGGTCATATGACTGCACTCCGTAATCTAAACTTTAGCACCGTCTTACATTAGTCAGGCGTCGCGTGACCCCTCCTCACGTCTTACATCACGTCGTAGTTTTACGTTTTAACACCTGGGCGCCACCTGCACGTACGTCCAGTAAACCCCCTGGACGATGCATTTGGTTGCTGCTATCACTACTCATCTCACTTCACTTAACTTGTGCCAAGCTGGCCCTGACCTTGTAACTTACATGCCGGTGGTGCAATAATAAAATATATTTTTACACAGATTATGCATGTACGAAGCTACGGGGCTACAGCCTGTGGCTAGTAGCGTAAAGAGTTAGTTGCATGGGGTACTACTGGTGATTAAAAGCAATACAATCATACAGCTATGTATATAGCTAATGCCTAAGAAGAAAATATGCACTGAAGGTTTCATAGAGATAGATTGTTCATGGTTGAGGCAACAAATAAAGAAATTGAAATTAATGAAATGGAAGAGAATATAGTTGGTGTGACAGAGATGATGCCGAGGTGTGGCTGCAACAGCACAATTCTTGCTACCTGTTCATGGGTCAAAGAGCATTGCCTCATCAATGTTTCCCAGAATGCTATAGTGATCAGTGTTGGGAATGGTCTTCACCGAGACCTCACACAAAGAGGCCAGGCCATAATCTTGAGAGCTGAAGTAGGGGTGCTGTGGTGCCTTGATAAGGACACATGAAAGGCGAGGGAGTGCTTGGGCAGTGTACGAGGATGCCAGCGCCAAGGGGCGTGTGAGTCTGGTGTACAGCTCTTCCAGCTGCACTGAGTCAAGGGGAATCCAGTGATTTTGCTGAAGGATATCACTTACGGTGCTGTTCTCTGTAGGCTTCCTTTCCACACCAAACAGAGAGCAGCAAAACAATGGCTGATCCCACCACACCCATTGGAGGTCTGGATGAGGAGCGGAAGAGTCCAGACATTGCACAAGGCAAGGGCTGCCATCAATGCATATGAGTGACTTGACTACTTTTCCTGCAGCTGTGAGCTGAACTGCTGCTTCGTATGCCAACAAGGCACCATACGAGTAGCCAAGTAGGAAGTATGGGCCGCTGGTTTGAAGAGACAAGATTTGCTGCACCATTGTGGAAACGAGTTCTGGTAATGTACTGCTTGCAAGAATTCTGGATTTGAGCAATTGCAGTCCTACCATCCGGTATCTCATACCCTTTGAAAGAGCTTGGTAAACAAGAGGGGAGCCACTCAATTCAGGAAAACAGAAAACACATGGAAGAATGCCATCATTGAGGTAAACTGGCTCTGCCTCTTGACTTTGCCCCAGATAATACATTACTGCTAGTGATACCTGAATGCTCTCTTTACTTGGAGCCAGCACTAATGTCTGCATTGGGACAGACACATTGAAGTGTCGTACCAATGACTGCTGAACAACGGCTGCATTCTCAATCGTATCTTTTGTGAAGAGACTCAAATATGTTTTTTGCTTCAGCAGTCTTTCAAGTGAGCTATAGCTAGTGATATCTTGAGATAAGACAAACTTGTACACTCCGATAATGTTATGAACATGGTAAATTGGAGAGCAGTCCATTATGGGGTCTAGTGGGTCCCTAGCTATAATCAGTCTCCTTCCTAGAATGTGCAACTCTTTCACTGTCATACTTGGATTACAGTCTATTGCAGTAACTGCTTCTGTCAAAAACGCCACCAAATTCTCCACAGGAACTAGAGTGCAAGGGTGAAACTGACCCTGATAAGCCAGTTCAAAGGTAGCAATGTCTGGCTCTATGAAAATGCCCACACTCATAGGGTACTCTGCAAAAAGTGGCAGAGCAGTCTGCAGCTGGATCTCCATACTGTCGCTGCAACGGCCACACGTAAGCACTGGAGGTATAGTATAAACCAAAGCATCACTTAACTCCGAGTCCACAACATGCAATTGATTGACTGCTGACTCCACGGTGTAATTATTCTCACAGCTGCCATATGCATTGGTGAGCTCATATGCAACTATCTTCTGGTCTAATTTTGAAACTGCAGCTGAGCTGTGATTACCAGAAGGCTGGAAGCAATGAAGTACAATATTCTTACCTGCACATTTCCACAAGAAGAGCAGGAGAAAGCACACCAGTTTGTCCAATTCAACAGAGCAAGTTGAGCAGCTAACTATCCACTTCATCTCCTGTGGCTTGTAGCCAGCTTCTGTACTGATACTTTGTTGTAAAGTGGCCATGGCAGGTAGGTCATCAGCAGTTACAGTGCTTCTGTACTCTCTGTGCAATACTGCAGTGTCAATGTGGGTTGAAAGGCAGTCAAGAACATAATTGAGAAAGTCAAAGTCCCAGGAATTGAGCAACAATCTGTGCATATGTAGCTCAGCAATGAATGTGGAGTTCCCTTGTGAACTCACAACTACTGAGTGGCAATGTTGTAAAACAACACCAGACAATCCCTCTGTATGATCTTGGTTGCTTCTTTCCTTTGGTTTCATGCTCACCATTGTTGGCTTATTGTCAAGCTCACAGAAAGCTAAATCACTGACACCAATTGCCTGCAGCATAGCTCTTAGTGCTTGGGACACCACCCCTAGCACTAGTTCCTTTGCAAAGATGGTGAATCTCAAATGAGATGTATAACAAAGTGGGCTGAATTTTAGCTTCTGGATTGCATAGGCAGTCCACTGTTGAGAAGAGAGTGGCAAGCAGTGATGATACTTCAGGCTTACACCAGCATTCACTTCTGGTGCACACTGGACAGCTCTATCCAAAGCTATGTTTGGATAAATATGTTGTAACAACTGTGATGGTGAAGAATACACAGACAGCTCCCTTGGTGTGATCTTAACATGAAATTTGTCGAACACCATATTTGCTAGTTGGATGGATAGAAGAGAGTTGCCACCCACTTTGTAAAAGTCATCATCGCTGGAAATGCCATGTAGCTTTAGGACAGAGGCAAACAGCTGCTTCATTTGTTCTAGCATAACATCTTCCTCTGAAAATACATTCTGTGGACTGCTGATTGGAGTGCTCTTTATTAATGGCATGGGAAGGGCTTTCTTGTTACATTTACCTTCTTTTGTCAGTGGAAATCGTTCCATAGCCAGAACATGGGTCGGCACCATGTATTCTGGCAGAATATCCTTCAGTTCCTCCAGTACAACACTTGTGGATACAGTCTGTGGAGTCACGTATCCTATCAGAATTGGACTACTAGTGCCAATATCCCTGACCATTGCAATGGCTGTATGCACATCAGCGCATGCCAGAAGGGCAGCTTCCACTTCTCCCAGTTCAAACCTCATGCCTCTCAACTTGACCTGGTTGTCTTGTCTCCCAATGAAGGTTAAAGAACCATCTGGTTGCATACAGACCAAATCACCTGAATAAGAGAATGACAAACAAGATGACTGAGCTCCAGGTGAATGCCCACACAAGCACACAATGTATTCACCTGTGCAGTAAATGGATCCTTCTCCAAAGAAATTCTTAAAGAATGCCCGTTCAGTCTTGTACAAGTCGCCAAGATAACCTTTTGCAACACCATGCCCAGCAATGTACAGGATTCCAGGTACCCCTACTGGACAAATCTGCAAAAGAAAAAGATTGATTATACAGTACACACTTAAGGTACAGTATATATGACTAGGTGAAGGATATACCACACTAAATGTTTGGCTATGCTTACATTGTGGTATCTGTCAAGAACAAAAGACTGTGTGTTTCCCATTGGCCGTCCAATGCTTGAAGCATTATCCATAGCCACAATATCATTGACTGTTGCCATAACAGTGCACTCAGTAGGCCCATAGCCATTGAGTACTCTAGAGATATGCCTGATCCTGCTGTACACTGACGGAGTTAAGAGTTCACCACCAACAATGACCACCTGTAGCTCCTTACCAGGACAGGCTACTTGAATAGCTGAGGGTGTACAGATCATGAAGGTGGCGGCAGGATGAGTGCATGTGATGTCCTGCATCACTATGCCACAGCCACCAGCCTCCAGGGTTGGAAAGAACTCCAGTAGGTGAGGGTCAAAGGAGACATTCACTCCAAGACGTGTGAATGCAAGGCTGTCTGGTGTGAGCAATTCCTTTACTGCATATATGAAAGAAGTTAAATTCTCATTAGTAACACACACACCCTTGGGTGCACCTGTTGTCCCAGAAGTGAATAGCACATACGCCAATCCTGAAGAAGGATTAGGGGCAAGTGCTGACCAAGCTGGATCAGGCTCATGGGGGAGAGCATCTACACAAAGGATTTTTCTCTTAACACATGTTGCTGTCTCCAGTAGGCTAGTTTGTGTGACAAGAATAGAAGCATCGACTTCAGAGCAGATGTATGCCACACGATTTGCTGGAGACTGCAATGCAATAGGAACATATTTGGCATTAACATAGAAAATAGCCAGTATGTAGACAAAGAGATCCAGGCTCCGCTTCAATAACACTGCAACATTGTCTCCAGCCGACACACCTGCCCATTTGATAAAATGTGCTGCCACACAAACACGTTCCAGCAACCCTCCATATGTAAGCATCTCATTCTGGCACAGAAGTGCCAGCTTGGTTTCATGTTGCTCAACTGAGTTTAGGAATATGGATACTGCACTGTCGCTCTCATGATAAGCAAGAGCAGTATCATTGAGTTCAACCCTCAGTGAGTGCACTTCACTCGTTACGATTGCTGGAAAAGGAAGAACAAAAGTCGGTGGAGCACGAGCAAACTCAATTAGCAGCTGGAGGTAGCAGTGAGGTAACCACTGCACTAACGAATCATCATGACTGCTGAAGGACCACAATATTCCTTCAGGTTGGAGTTGCAGTAAAGCACCCATTTCATTAGTAATATCTGAGTTTGAGTCACACTGATCCAATGCTATGGCAAAGTACGGTGGGCTATAGCTGGAAGGCAACAATAGTGGAGGGATGTACCTTTGCATGCTTGCTACTAACTGTGACTGAAATGAACGGCACAAGTCCCCTACAGTCCAGTTCTGAGTAAACTCCACAGCCACAGGGTGTGATGTAGTGCAGCCATTAGGACCAGTTGTCAGCACCATGACAAAGATGTTACTTTCAGTGCTGTACTGAGATAGCAGTTGCAGCAATACAGCTCCATACACTGCTTGAGGGTGAATGCCTAGCCCATTTGAGAGATGTGAAATAGACTTTATTAGTTCATTCGGCATGGGCAGCATGGACTGCAATGGGCAACCTGTCGGGTTGGGCTGAATGACACCTGCGGTAGAGCAATCACTTATGACAATTGAGAGGAATGACTGACATTCTTGGTGCCAATGGATCCAGGAGCATGCAAGAAAGTGAGTGTTGTGGAGAGCGTTATAGAGTATGCCGACCATAACCTGATGAATGTAAGCCACTAGTTCCTCATCTAGTCTTGATTTTGAATACTGCCACCTGCATTTGTATCCCTCAAACTGAGGTAGTATCTCCACACTTAGCTCTGTCTGGGTGTGCAAAGTGTCCTGTGCCCAAACTTTGCTGTCCATTTCTACATCATTAATGACCAAACCATGTAGAATATCTTGCAGTATTTCTTGGTGGATGATGAAGAAGCTGAAGAGCTGTTTGCCACGCCGATTAGGTGGGACATTAAGCTGAGGCAGGAGGGATCCCAAGCTAACCCTGCTACCTTGGATCTTAGCAAGCACAGCTTGCACATCCTGGATGAGATTAAAGAAAGACTTTGATGATGTGACCTGGATGCCAACTGGCATAGTGTTGGCAATGAAGCCAACTGCTTTCTGAAGAGTTGGCGAGCTACGACCATTGCTGACATAGCCTAGAACAACTTCTTCTGTCTGTAGCACGCAACAGAGTGCTAGGCCCAAGGATGATGTAGTCAGCACTGGAAGAGAAATGTGCAACTCCTTTGATAGTTCTTGAAGGCTTCTTATGAAGGCCTGATTTCCAAGAGAAACACATAGGTATCCAGCTTCTTCAGGTATCTTTGAACTTCTAGTAATTGGAAATGAAGAAGAGAAATTTAAAGCATTGGTGTAATCTACCCAGGAAATGATTTCCTTCTGCACTTCTCCTTCCTCTTCTACAACTGTTGCACTACGAGCAGAAACAGGTAGCATATTATCGAGACAAAGTTGCTTCACTTCTTGTAAAAGGATGTTTATGGATGTTCCATCCACAGCAATGTGATGGAAGTGTAACAGAACAAACACCTCGTCCACACACAGTTGAAGCAGCTTCATATTGAAGACAGATGTGCCAATGTCAAAGGCAGCCTCTGTCTCAGTAACAATACTATTGATCAGATGCTTCACTTTCACCTCAGAAGAATGCTCAACACATGAATCGTGGCTAACCTGAGGGGCTATGACAGAGGAATCTGCAATGAGTTGGTGATCTGTCATCTTGTAAGTGGTGCAGAGTGAAGAATGTCTTAGCTGCACCTGACATAGTGCTTGTATCAATATTTCAGCATGCAAGACTCCACCGTTGCTTGCTCTTACATGCAGACACACTGGTATGTTGTAAGCAGTTGTGGTGGGAACACACGCTTGCAAGTAAAACATCATCAACTCATTGCTACTGCATACCAGTTGGTGAGCTTCCCTTCCTTGCTTCTTGGGAAGTGAGCTACAAGTAATCTGTAGTTGACTTTGGTTACTGTCTTCCTCTTCATCGTCGGAAGTTATCCTGTACTTTGAGAAGTGAGGTACAAGAAAAATGCTGTAGTACTTGCTAGCTGCAAAAGGCCAAATTGTGAGCCCATCTCCTCTGAGGCGAACACTTGGCTGTGCAACTATCACCACTGCTGGGCCATTGAGAGCATGGCATTCCAAGGAGATTTCACTGGCTGTGAAAGTGAAGGTCACCCTTGACAATGTAGTTAAAGATTGAAGTGGGTTGATGAATGTTACTGAACCAATTCCTCTCCTGCAGAAGCACAGCCTATAAAAATACAGGATGGAAATAGTAGCTAATGGTTAACAAGACCTGGTAAATAAATAAATTTTGCCCCTAACGACTGCTGCATTATGTTATGATGCTAGGGCTACCTGCAAACATGCAACAAACATCTGACAATATGTACATCCGTATGACACAGCCACCCCCAGACAAACCTGAAACACATGTAGAAAGGAGTACTGAGGCACACACATGAGTTTGGAAGGGTGCCGTTCACCTAGCTGCCCTGCCGCTGAAAAGCGCGCTTCCCTTTTATTCTGCGGGCCGAGACGCCATTTTTAATTATCGGTCTCTAGGACTTTCGTCCGCTAGTGTACAAAATACAAAGATGGGATAACAATACATGCTGCTTTTAGCATTTTAAAGAAGTGTAAGAATTTTCCCTCTGGGTCCTCCCAGCTGTGGCGACTAATTAAAGATTATTATTGACTTTTTTCTATTCTTCTCATTTCACTCCTCAAGGTGCAGCACAGCCGTACGTCAGTATCGACACTGGTGTACTGCGAGTTAACGGTTATATGCTTTGCAGCCAGCATGAAGTGAGAATCAGCGAGTTTTAGCTACACCCGCGAACTCACCTTCGTTCTCTACCTACGAGGCTGCACAAGTACCCTCCAGCAACTGTCGCTTGAGAGACTGCGGACTGAAGCAAAGGCTCTTTACCTGAACAGAAGACAACCGCCTCGCTGTCTTCCTGGTCATCCATCCTGCTTGTTCAGGCCTAGGATGATGGCTAAACAGAATACGTAAGAGTTGACAGGATTTGATGGTCCCCACGTGCACGAAGCTATATGACTACAGTACGTGATGTCGATCGTTATGTGTTTGCACGTGCCCTGTACCAACCCCCATGCACTGTTTTGTATAATTATGCTACTATCAGGGTTCTGCAGCGTAGACACTAGCACTCCCCTCTACTCGTTGCAGTACCTGCTGCACGTGCGTACCTGCATGGCCAGTTTGGAACATAATGTGTACTTAACCTGTTCAGCAGTGCAGTAGCTAATAGCTACATAATACAGTGCAATTCACTAGTGGCTAAGAGATTGATGGTACTGAGCACACAATTCGTTACATTATATGTACCTACATGTCTTACTATTCAAGTTTGTACATGTGTGCATGAGTCCATGTGCACAAACAGGTGGTCAAGGTACTACCTGGGTGTGCATGTCTGCATTGCTGTGTGAATGTATGACTTTCATGCACATGCATGTGCACCTGTGGCTTGTTCAATGATTTGGGTCATTTACTATCTGTAGTCTGCATCCAAATGCACGACATTGTTTTCAATTCTGCATAAGTCATTACTCATATTTAGTAGTAAGTGGAGGAGGAAGCATTTCGAGTTGACACAGCACCTCGATGAGTCATCCTGCACACCTATTGAATGAATTGAAGAACCTGTAGCTGTAAACTGATTGGCCACTGTTAATAAAATGTAAGAACAATTAATATATGCGACAACACATATGCCTACTGAAAGTGCAGTCTTACAAAAAGACAGTTAAGGAACTCCCATTGCCTATCAGTAAATCTATTGCTATTGTACTATTGCTATTCAGCTATCAGTGACATTTGCAATAAATGTTCAGTGTATTGAAAACAGTTATCTGTAGCCACACAGGAGCTGCTGTATGTAACCCTTTAGAGTTGGATGATTTTCCAATACGTCTGCTACAGAACTTCTAAGTGCATTGATTGCTATGGTAATCAGAGGCTGGAGGCGATGCTTGTAGGTCTGCCAGAATCTGCTGGCGGCATCTCCAAGGGAACTCCAAGACGACTGGAGCTTTACTAGCTGGGGTTTCACTCGAAGAAAATGCTTCAATTTCCTGACTGCATTCAAAACGACCTTGTCATCATTGGCCTTAGCAATGGTTGCTATGATTACCAACTCAGCATCAGTGGGAATGTCGTTAGACTGAACATCAGGAGAAAGCTCTGTAAGAGATGAGTAGTAGCTAGCTGTAGAAGCAATGCCATGAATGCTTTCTTAAAAGCATGAGTATATAATTATGCATATTTCAAGATTACTAAGCAAGCACTAAAATAATGCTGGGCAAAGGCAAAATTTGATTTTCTATGGTAGAACTGTGATCACTGCTTTGAGGTATGCCATAAACAAGATCACCAACCTTTGGCTTGCCAGTGCACACTTTTCACTGCAGTAGAATGATCTTCTGAAGCAGCATCCATCTGAGCTGCAAATAGCAGCATCATTACAGCTGCCACTCTCAGTGTTATGCCACCTGCCATCCTGTTGAATGCCTGTTAAATCTTTGCTACGCATCACTTTTTATACGTACATGTATCCTGCTTTTCCTTGTTCAAATGCGAAGTAAAGCATTGTGTGCTGTATGGCACAATACCAATTCAACTTTTTGAGTCTATTGCTAAGCTCACAATAAGGAAATCCTTGACATACATTAGGTTGAATAGCTAGCTAGCCCACCAAAGCAGCCATAAAAAGCAGCCATGACCACCTTCAAACAGGCCCGAAGAAGCACTTTAAAGGTGGTTAGGCCACGTCAAGACAATCTTACCTACGTAGATGGCCACATGCACTGGCCAGCAAGTATCTTTGCTATGCGAAAGAATGGCCAGGCCTATAAATCTGGTCAGGCTATGACCTGGGCAGCCTGGGCTGTTCCGCCTGGGCTGTTCATGTCAAATTAAGCTATCCTAACAGATGGAATAGCCATAAACAACTCTTCATGCTGTTGGGCCTTCAGACCTTGACACTTGGTAACGTTTTACTAGGTACACCCTTAGGTACAAACTAAATGTGCAAGAGTACCAGGATGTGTTAGAGTACCATTCTTCCAACCTTGCTATGCATATGATCATGAATGTTGTTGTTCATATTTTCATTCCATCTTATTGGGGCAGATACATAATGTAGGGAGTTCATTATATGCAATACAAATTGAAGGGCACATGAAGTAGCAAGTTTCACATGTATGTACAGACATGTTAACTTTGTACATTACACATTGCATGTATTGCAATTGGACATCACACAGTGGTTTACACATGCCCTGGGAGCCTGCTATGCACTATACACCCCATATACTGCAACAATACCTGCAGACCCCACTTCATCACTAACCTCCTGGCATGGTCATACGTATGCATGGCCCTTGCACATGACAAGTGTCAGCATGCAGAGCCTCCATAAATGTGATGTGAATTGTGAAGTGTTGCACATGAACTGAAAGGATAGCTCCCTAAAATATCTATTTCTTGACAGATCAGTCCAAATGCTAAGGACTACAGCTGACAACTCCTCTTTCAATACATGTAGGGAGGATTAATATTGCTGTAGGTATAAAGATACTTACATAATAACAACATCCATGTCTGCACAATAGCAGTCCTCTGCACCCTATAATATGTGTGTACCATATTGTACTGTACCCTAGACTACAGAACTCAATAGGAATCCGCACATCAGACTTGCACCCTATCACATTGATCCCCCAAGTTTTCAGTAATGTAAGAACAGGTAAGAACCATAATGTATACAATTCTCTTCATGCATGACTTCTGTGAGTCTATATCTGTCATTGTAGGTTCTCCTTGTACATAACTACACCTGCTGGGAATGAGATAGACTGATGTCAGGGGTCAAATTCAGACATTTTGTTCTTATCCAGGGCCATCCTCAGTGAAATATTTTGACCCCTGACATTGGTCCATCTCATTCCTGGCTATTGTAGTTACAAGAAGAACCTACGTTGTACAGTGCCATATTACTTCCTTATGTGTGGTGTGCTTGAACAATTCAGGTGCAGAGTGCATGGCGGATAAGAAGAGCCATTGGCAACAAAAGACCTGCATTTAGTCATTCACATGCATTGTACATTGACACATTCATACAGTACCTAACATACAGACACATTACATTAGGAAAGAGCCTTAGATGCTGGGAAGTGTGCAATAGTCTATTATAGAGTATTACATTGTCCATTTGAATACAGCATGATTGAAGGAACTACAGTGGTTTCAGGGATTCATGTCCTGCGATGGCCCAATATTCTCTGCACTTGCTTGCATGAGTAAAGTATTTGGAACACTGCATTATCGCATGCGTGGTGATGTCAATCGACATTTGAAGGGATGGCAGGCAAGAGGACCTGTCCCAGGAATCTCCCTTCCTACATTTGAATTTTATTTGCTGTCATCCAGTGGTTAATGTTCTCTTCCTATCATTTTAGCAGCTAAGTACTTTCCACCCTGATATGATGTGACATGCAGCATTCTGTGCTCTTGCTACGTACACCAAAGTGAAAACAGTCAATGGGAATGCCATTGTTGTGTCCACAACCATATCAAGCTGATGGACTAATGCTGTTCTTGCTGATAAAGGAATAGTCCTCCAGATTAATCCCAAACTTAATGATAATGCTCGCAGAAAGATGGAAGTAGAATGGAGTCCTCCTGACAGTACTGAGCACACTTTAGTGCAAATAGTGGGGTAAATCATTCTTGCAGTACAAGTACAGAAGTGTCCTGTGTAAGGTTGGCCGACATTCCATTGATTATACACTACTGTAGGTTACACGAAGCAGTGCAGCCATGTACAAAGTTACACTGATGGCTGTGCTGATGCATTATGCAGCAGTGGAGCTGGGAAAGAGTTATGGAATGAGTGCTGTCAAAGTTCACATGGCTGGATGAGGGAAGTTTCAAGGCTTTTCTATACTGTATGCATCAGTGTGTGGTAGGCAGTGTGCAGTGATTCAGTGATCCTTGCTAGAGAAGCTAACACCTAATCCTGAGTGTGAGGTAAACAAGTATTTGAGTTAATATACTCCTGGGGCTACTGCCCTTAATTCGAAATCTTTTCTCCCTGCACCAAGCATTATCCATTACACACAATCATTGGTCCATGGACTTCTCTCACACAGGGATTCTTGGTAGTCTGTCACATTGCTACACCAAAAGTGCAGGTCTTTGGTGTCTGGTTAGAATAGCCTGCAGTAATGCTAACATCAAACTTTATGCGTGACAAGCATTCCTGTTCCTTAACCTCATGAAACAGTAGTGTACTCAAATGTCAACATTATAAGCTACAGAATACAGTCAAGCTACATTGGTCACCACTCTAGTTACTGGTACTAAACACAGATACATAGTGCTATGTGGTGACAACTGTTTCTGAATACTAGTAGTGTCTTGGTACTAAAACAGCACTTTGCAATGTTAGCTAATATAGTTTAACTGCTACTACAACTGTTACTCTCTACTACTATGTAGTAGGGGATAACTATTGAATAGCTGTACCAGTTACTCCACCCTCTCTCCAAAAGGGTTCCCAGTGCGAAGGTAGAGTTCAGCCAGTCTGCATGAAAGAGGTCAGAGAAAAGTACAGCAGGACTGATGCATGCTTGCCAATGATTACAATGCACTGCGATAGTCCACACAAATTAGCACATGTGGAGATGCAGCAACACAATGAACTTACATAAGTGGTTTCAGTTTCCTTCTTACAGATTTCTTCTTCTGCGTGTCTTCGCAGAACGAGTTAAATAGGCAGCACAAGATGGACCTCACATGAGAGGCAGGCTCATGGAGCACAACATGGCCAGTGCAGGTCTTTGGTGTCTGGTTGGAAAAGCCTGCAGTAATGGTAACATCAAACTCTAGGCGCTTAAACAAGGACATCTCCACTTCCCACTGTATTGCTTTCAGATCAATTACAGAACTCAGTTCTCTCTCAATGTTGTTGCCAATCAGTGTACTAGCCCTGGAAACAAAATCAACATCCTCTGGTATGGCACCCAGGACTGTGTTCAGTGCATCATTGCGAACTTGCAGCCACTCTTGAGCCTCTCCTCTGAAGGTGACTGATTCAAGTAGAAGTGTTTTGGCAATGTTATGTTGAATGACAGTGGTGTGCCATATTGCTGCAGCCAATTTAATGTTAGTTTTGATGGACTCCTGAATAGTCCAACATTCAAATGCCTTAATGCGGCAAATAGTCGACGGCTTGATCAGGCAGCAGGGATTGTTCCGCACAAGAATGTGATAAAATGATAATTTGGCACAACTTTCATGTGCTACACATTCTGCAGAGAAAGATATAAGTCAGCAAACAATATGTACAGTACGTACAAATGGTGGCACATGTAGAACATTATAGAACTATGTAAGCATCATCATCGTCATTCAATAAAAACATGACACATAAAGAATGCCTATGTAACAAAACTGCGTGTTCAAAGTTGTGAAGGCATTTCAGGAACACTTAAAGTACATACACAAAAGACAAAACGTGACAATTAGATTTGTACACCAGCCACTGGTACATGTACCATCAGCCATGCTGTGTATGCCAACAGATGCCTGTAAACGCATACGTCTCAGAGTGTTACATTCCACATACCATCCAGCAACTGTTATACTACACGTTCTTTGGCCACTTACCATTACAACAGCTGTCAGTTGAGCACCACTGATCTATCTGATATTGTACATTAACAAGATCATGGAAAGCTTCCCTTTCCCTCCTTGTTGCTGCCAAGGTATACTCTTCTATAGTACTGTGGTCTGCTGTTGCCTCAGTGTAAGTCTCTGTTGCATGGGCAACCTGATCCACAACTGCTTTAGTAGCCACAATCACATACTGGGAGCGTTGCTGGTACATCCAATCAAGGGAGTCTAAAATGTCACCAAGGGACCTATCACTTACATGCCCAATGACAGCGAATGCAGCGTTCTGTGGTGTGCCATAACCAGCTTCACATTCAATGTGGACATGCACTTTCTGGTAAATCCAAGCATCAAGAGCAAGTTTGAGACGACTGTCGTCAACCACAAGCATTGCCTCTATATCCTGGTCTAACATATTAACACTGCCTGATGCATTAACGACCACAACTGGATTCAAAGCAGCACTGGCATCGTAAGAACCATAGAAGAATGGACCATGGTAACGATCACTCCTGCTTGCAGTCATTTTGATGAAGCCTCTTGATATGCTAATGGGGTCCATCATGGCCACAAGTGTCAAAGAGTTTGGCAAGTTGAGGTAGAGCTCAGCAAATGCACTGATACCAAAGAGATCAGCTGTGCCTTGTACAAGTTGCTCATTGTCTATGTTGATGTTGGAGTAACCAAGAGTAACAGAGCCATCCCCATGATATAAGACAAATCCTTGTGGAAATGCAACTTCTTGAAGGATCCTTGGTACCTTCCCTATGTCCACACAGAAGTAATCCATAAGATTGGCTACTGTAAACTCCTGGTCAATTTCCACATACACAAATACTGGATTGATTGTAACAATGGCAGTGTACGGTAGAGGACCTGCAGCTGCACAGTTTGCACTACCAAATATAGGCTGTGCTGCAAAGACAAAATCTGGCATATGATCACCGTTGGTAGGCACAGTGGATGTGAGGTGAATGTTACAAATAGAGAATGTGGCAGACAGCTTCACACATCCATCACCAGCAGCCTGGAGTAGCAACTGATACTCTGGGAACATCAGTTCCACTTGCCCATGCAGTTCAAACTGTGGGTTGTCAAAATGCAGAGTAAGTGGTACAGTGGAACTGAGCTGAACCTCAGCATTGTTCGGGCTGTTAAAGTCAGATCTCACCACACAGTGATACTCTGCATTACTTGCTCTAGCTGTACCAATCTGGAAGTCTGCCATGGGGAATGTCATTACTACTTCCACAATTGCTCCAAGGTCATGAAGCTCCTTGATACTGATGCTGTTTGTGTTAGCGAACTTGTACCCTTCTGGACTCACTCCAAAATCAATGTTGATTCTTACTGACAACTGAAAGTGGGAACCCTCTTCTTGGGATTGCCTTACAAACTGGCATATGTTGGTGCACACTGTGGGGTATGTCCTTTGAAGCACAAAGATGAATGTGCCTTGCATAATGTTAACTTTACTCAGAACATCTCCATTGAGTGGAGACACAGGGAGGGTTCTGTCACTGAAAACAACAGGGATTACAGTTTTAACATTAAGGAATGGAAGTTGGTGTATCACGTCACCTGTGTATGGCTCTAATAGGCTGGCCACTGAAGACCTTGCAATTTCCCACCCCACAGTAGATGACTCCACATTGCCATTAGTGACACAGCCAGAGTAGGTAGCATACCCAGAAAAGGGATTGTCAGAGTTAGACATCAGTAATCCGCCAGTGCATATGTCTCCTTCTTGAACCTCATTCCCAACCTCTGAGTTAGAAATAATTGTAATCCAAGGTTCATGCAGCTCAAAATCAAAGAGACCAATAAATCTCAGAGCAATGTCTTCATGAAATGGAAGGCCCAGAGCAGCTAACAATGTTCTTTGGTTGATTGGTAAGGGGCTACAGCCTTTAAACCTGTATGCATCCTTGTCCAAGTCAAGATTAATGACTGTGTCAAAGATCTGGTGCAGAAGTCTGAACTTTCCAGTGAGTAAAGCCATTTTTTCCACTTCTGTGCTAGTGAAGTCAGCCTGTGTAATTAAGGACAAGTCATAGGTTTCAATACTTCCATCAGCAAAGATTAGTGTCCTAGTGATGAAGGAAGTCATTTCAATTGTCCTTGCTGAGACTAGGTATGTGAAGCTGCTGATGTTGTGTAGTCCAAGAGCCCCTCCCCCTAGCAGTACACTATGGGCATCACCAAGACTTCCTATGCCGAGAGCTACCAGAAGCTCATCAATAGTGATGTTAGAGATGATGTGTGGCGCAAAGGTGCTGTTAGAAACGGTTGAGTAATCTATGGGGACAAAGTGAGCTTTCCTGCCATCTTCCTCTTCCATGATCTGTATGAAGAAAGGCCTTCCCATATTGCAGTATCCAGCATCACTAGAGTCAAAGGAGTGGGCAGGTATAAATGAAAAATCAACCAAGATGGATGATCCCACAGCTTCAGCAAGCACAGAGCTGCAGCTGACATGGAACTGCAATAGAGCAGCTGTTTCCTCATCAAGGGAAAAGGAGGGTGCTCCAGTAAGAAACAGTCGAAAATGACCTAGGTTCCAGCTGTTCAGCTGTGACACAGGACCAATGTCCACTTGGGCCACGTTGTTCAGAATCTCACCCAGGGAGAATGAACCAGTTTCATCTCTATTACAGTCTGTTACTATTGCAAAGTGATTGTCCACCCTCTTTTGTTGGCTGAGACTGAGTTGAGAGACCACACATACACTCACAGAGTGCCATGAACTCATGTGAAGTGTGCCATGAATGTTAATGGCCAGAGTGAGCTGTGACAAATCGAACACAGCATACATATTCTCGATATCAACTGCCCATTCAGAGATATCTAATGGCGTAGAGAAGACTATTTGTTGAGAGAAAATGTCAGTCAAGTCAGTAAGTGGCAAATTTGATTGGTCACTAGCCCTTGATCCTGTGATATACCATCTATCGGCAGATGTGCTCACTACTGCCTCGTCAAACACAATATGGCCCACATGTCCAGTGCCCTGCTGCAGTATCTGGTAGATTTGTGGGTCAGCAACACCTACCATTTCCACAGTGATCATAATGTCACTATGCCACAGAATTCCAGGGTAGATGATCTCCTGTTCTATGGTAGGTAGAAGCTCACATATTGAAACCAGAGTACTTCTGGTGAAGGAGTACCTACTCACAATTGCATTGAATGGCAAGACAATGTTATTTTGGTTGCCATTCAAGACTCCCTTCAGTATATCTGTAATGGAGATGGATTTTTCTGGGTCAAAGAAGGCACTGAATGTATCACCATCATCACTGTAGTCCCCTACACCATCATTGTCAGAGTCCAGAAAGTACTCCACTAACTGCAGCAGGATGGAGATGACACAATCACTGTCATTGCATCGAATGCCACCGATGTCCACCTTCAACTCAGGATTGACAGGGATGTCAACTGTTGCACCCACTATGAATTCTGCAGTCAGAAGGCAGGGAATCACTGCACATAAAATCCGTTTATTGCAAACTTTGTATAATCATACGTACCTTCACATCGTCTTGCATCCCATATCAAATAGTAGCCACTCATACAGGAACAATGGAAGCTCCCTATTGTGTTGCTACAAGTGTGCTCACATCTGCCATTGCTAGTGACACACTCGTCAATATCTGTACAAGGTAATGTAGGGCAAGGCAGCTGGGTTTAGAAATTATCACAAATACATAATACTGCCAACTCTGGTATCAGTACTTGCATGCATACACTTGTGTACATGTGTATGTGAGTGGTAATTAACACTGTGAGTTAGAGCACTACTTTCAGTGAAGCAAAGTTATGAACGTGACTTTAATGCTGCAGTATGGCAAAACTTAGCTAGCTACAACAGGGATGATTGCAGTAATGAAGTTCACACAATGCAATAAATGACAGATAATGTGACAGGGTTGAACCTATCCTACTTCTTGTGTCACTTTGGAAAGTTTTTAAGTCATTAGGTGCCATGTATGGTTTCCCTATATGAGAGATTAGGATGACTACATATGATTAGTCTCACACGCCACACCCAATTATTGCGCAATAGCGCGTGGGATTGCGCAATAATATGCGTACGGAGAAATAGGGTCTGGAAGCGTGACTAGCCTATGATACTTCCCATACCCACAAGCTCTAATTCCAGACTAACACTAGTTTTGTACTTTGCTCTTCGTTTCTGTCCTCTTTGTGGCATCGTTCATTTAAAGTTAACTCACTCCTTCTTCCATCACCACTCATATGTGCCGAGGCAGGCTGACAGTCATGGTATGTACAGTGTAGAAACTGATAAGCATGACTGTGTAGCAACTCATCATTTTCTTTGTAATGAGATGGTGAATTGCCCACAGCCCTGAAGTCCAAGTTGGCAGAGGCTCAGATTTACAAACTTGAAGAAAGTAGCATCCTAAACACATTTCACATAATGAGGAACCACTCTCTCACTATGTAGAATGTACAAGGTGTTGAAGCCTTGCACATTTTAATTGGCCTTATGCCTACACCTAATGTACAGGTTGTGTATAATATTGAAAACTTCAATTAATTCAGCCGTAGAGAAAGGTATGAGTGTACAGATATTTGCCATTTAGACCTATCTGTCTTCTATTACAGTACATAATACAAAGCTCTGTCATGCCCTGGCCTTGACATACACAATGGTAGTGACAGGCTAAAAATTGACCACTCTGTCTGCATATACTACGCAGGATACTTACAGAATGCACTAATTGGATGCATGCATAGCTACACAGTCAATTGTGTGCTGCAACAAACTGTGTGCACACACCTTCACAGCTCTTCTCATCACTCTGAAGACGGAACCCAACTCTACAGGAACACTCAAAAGAGCCATCAGTGTCTGTGCACATCTGCTCACAGCCATCACTGTTCTCTGCACATTCATCAATATCTGAAGGATGTGAATATAAAGAGAATGCATTGGGAGCTCATTCCTTACCTTAATTTTTGTACTAGCTGAAATGCCACTACATTGAGGACAGATTGTGATACAAGTTATACATATCACATGATGTCATAAATTAAAGACACCGGTGTGCAGGCAAACAAGTTATACCAGTACCATATTTGCCAAAAAGAGGCTTGGGTTTCTATTTCTTTTCTAAAGATTCTGACTCAACCTGTATTCGAGCCCACTGACTATTAAAACTGGTACAAAATATGACCTAGCTATGTTTTTGATATAGAATCTGACATTGGTGCCATGCACTATAGGCCCACACATGGTTGCTTGTTGAGATCTGCGCCATGTTCAGCTCTTTCTTGAAGGTGAGAATTGTGAGATGTCGCCATTTGTTTATAATTCAGTCTGGGCCCCAGTGACATTCATCTCCCTTGCAGTGGCTGCTTTACTCTTCTGTGCACACTACACAACCTTCAACTGGTGAAAAGCAGTGGGACTTTCTCATGGAAATTGCTGCTGCAGCAGGGGTTCCAAACAGTCACCACAGATCATGCTGATCTCAAATTGAACTTCCAGCCCACATCTTAGATGTTGCAGAAACCCAGTTGGATTCCAGATTGATGTCAATTTGGACCTGGCCACTATTCGAGACCCGGGTATGAGACTACAGTATACAGTACTGTATTCACCCCTGGGTGCTTCATGCCCTCAGATTTGTGCAGGACATATACTGTACGCTGTTGAAGTGTTGTGAAATCTAGTACATATACAAACCTACACTACACACCCAGTAGACAGGTACATTAGACAAACAGAGTGCTCAGTAGATCTGCATAATATATTTCTGTTTACTCACCGTGACATCTGTGCCCATTGTCATCCAGCCTGTACCCAGGATCACAGGAGCAGTAGTAAGAGCCAATGGTGTTATTACATGTATGACCACAGCCACCATTTCCAGTGGCACATTCATCAACATCTGCACAGAGTAGCAATACCTGAGTTAAGCACTGCAAATTGGAGTGAAGGACATATGTATAATTATATGAACATGGCACTCACCAAGACAGATATGGTGATTAGCACTGCTGAGAGAGAATCCATGGTAACAGCTACACGTATAGTTGCCAGGAGTGTTTGTACACCTCTGGTTGCAACCTGCTGTGCCTTCAACACATTCATCGATGTCTGCAAAGAGAATAGAAGGGTCAGTGAAAATGATTTGAGGAGCACCTCTGCAGACCAGAAAGCCCACACTAAGACTAAATTCTTGTACTCACCATCACAGTTCTTTCTATCTGGGTTCAGCCTGTAGCCAGCATTACAACTGCAGGAGTAACTCCCAACAGAGTTGCGGCAGTTGTGGGCACAAACGTGGTCATCCTCAGCACACTCGTCAATGTCTAAATGAATACCAAGAGAGACCTGTACTAATCACATTAATGCATTCGCTGCAAGTACACTGGCTGCCATTAAATAGTACTTGCCTGGGGGAAAGGAATTAAGTGACCAAAACTGAAGTCATTGTTCAGAGCTAGTTGCAAAAAATGCAATTGGCTGTACTGTATGTCCCTAAGGCTAAATGGTGAATGTACGTACAAACCCTGTAACTGCTTGCAGGATGGCTAGCTGTGCTACAAAACTAGTACAGACGATTACAGCTTGATGCAGTCATTCTGCATTACATTGTTTTGTTTGTGTATCACCAAAACAGCTTCTCTGCTGTTGATTGCATGGTACTGTAGAGGCACATCCACGTCATACAAGGGAAGCTAGGCCATGTGAATTATATGCATACATGCAACATATGTATCTCCAACAGTCCTTGTCATGCATTGCCGGACAAATACACCACTATCAGAGCACTTCTAGCATTGAGCACTCCATGTGAGATACTGTAAATGTTGACTTGATATCATTGCAATTGCGTTGCACAACAATACATACTGTTGGTATGTACATGGCATTGGAAGAACTTGTGTGTCTGATGAGACTCCATCATAAGGTCCACAGGTGCAGTATGTAACCCAAGGGACTCTCACCATTGCAGCGCCTCCCATCATTGTCAAGACGGAAACCATCTCTACAAGAACACCCAAAAGACCCATCAGTGTTGGCGCACTCTTGGTCACAGCCATCGATGTTCACTGTGCATTCATCAACATCTGCAATTTGAGGCATAGCAACACATGACCTAGCATCAGTTAACTAGTCTAACACTGAATACCTTAACAGAAGCTGAAACTGCTGCAACATTTTAGCACAGCCAAAAGATTGCTTGAGAGATTGCTGACAAGAAGTTATAATACGTACCATTACAGTGGCGACCATCACCATCCAGTGTGTACCCAATTCGACAATGGCAGTGGTAGGAGCCAGCAGTGTTGTTACAGTTGTGGTGACAGCCACCATTACCAATGGCGCACTCATCAATATCTGTCAAACAAATAGAATCTGTGATGTACTGCAATGGAATCCATAGTCAAAATGAAAACACACCAAATACTGACCATGGCAGGTCTGCTGATCAGAGGTACTAAGTGCATATCCATGGTCACAGGCACATGTGTAGGTGCCAGGAGTGTTGACACAGATCTGGTTGCACATGTGTATACCTAAAGTACATTCATTGATGTCTGTATAGGGGGGTGGAAAAGGAAAGTGCACAGTTGGAGGGAATCACTCTAATCAGATCAGAATCGATCAATCCCTCACCATCACAATTCCTTCCATCAAGGTTCAACATGTACCCTACATCACAGCTGCAGTGGTGAGCACCCTCGGTGTTGTGGCAGTTGTGTGCACATCCATCAGCATCAATAAAGCATTCATCAACATCTATTAGTTTGAGGACACCAATGCAAGCTCATGAACTCTCTCCTTAGCAGATTAAAGAGATATTGACACACACCTTCACAGCTCTTCTCATCATTCTGAAGACGGAACCCATCTCTACAGGAACACTCAAAAGAGCCATCAGTGTTTGTACACATGTGCTCACAGCCATCACTGTTCTCTGCACATTCATCAATATCTGTAAAAAGAGCAAAATCAAGTCAGTTCTTTAAAAGTCATGCAGTAGGTGGATTAAGACAGCTGAGAGAGAGCAATGGTTCATGGTAGCTACAACCTGCAGAGTACATGTCTGCACTACACAGGACACCACACAATTAGCTTACACCACAACACTTACCATTACAGCTATGGCTGTCACCGTCCAGTGTGTAACCAGCACGGCAGTAACAGTGGTATGAGCCAGCAGTGTTGTCACAGTTGTGTTGACAGCCACCATTGCCAACTGTGCACTCATCAATGTCTGAACATAGCAAACAGAAACTTATTATAGCACTTCTCTTCAGAGTGAATGATACTGAATACATAGCAGTACTCACCTAGACAAATGTGTCGATTAGCAGTGCTGAGAGTGTATCCATGCTGACAGATGCATGTGTAATTGCCAGGAATGTTCATACACCTCTGATTGCAACCTGCTGTGCCTTCAACGCATTCGTTGATGTCTATGTAATGAGTGGAAGAGCCATGGAACATCAGGTGAGAAGACTTAATTCCCTCCAGACTAGACTACTTCCCATATACTCACCATCACAGTTTCTTTCATCTGGGTTCAGCCTGTAGCCAGCATTACAACTGCAGGAGTAACTCCCAACAGAGTTGTGGCAGTCGTGGGCACAAACGTGGTCATCCTCAGCACACTCATCAATGTCTGCAGAGAAAGATTAAAGGGAAGGGGACATCACTAGTTGTGAGCACCGCATCATCCATTGGGGTTGGCCTGAGTAAGAGGAATTGCATGCATTATCAAAAGTGAAATCAGTGCACTGTATGGGTTGTGACATGTAGTAGGCTGAATGCTGCTGTGGCAGAAGGGTGAAGTTGCAAACTAGTGATAATATATATAGTGGGAGGAAGTGTAGCACAAGACTGTGTACATATGTATATGGCAGTGCTGGTCTCCTGGAATAGCTGAAACATTCGTCTTACAATACTGACGCAGCAGGCTGGTAGGTGTAATACCCAGTGACAAGCATTTGTCTGAATAGAGACCAGGGACTCCGTATTATTCTAGTAACATACGTACACATAGATCTGGCCTTTTGTTAAGACCTGACCTCCATTTGAGACCCACAGCTAGTTGACCTACTAGCTCTATTCCTATTAAAAAAAATTCTTCTGACCCTCACCACCACTGTTGTGAGTATTGCAAGGATCCTCCTCTGTGGCCATTCCAACAAGAACACTATTTTAGAACAGTGCAACCCAAATTCAACACACCCTTCAGGTAGCTCTCTAGCAATTCACTCACCTCCACAGTCCCTCTCATTACTGCCAAGACGGAAGCCATCTCTACAGGAACACTTGAAATTGCCTTCAGTGTTTGTGCACATGTGCTCACATCCATCAGTGTTCTCTGCACATTCATCAATTTCTGCAGAGTGAAGCCAAAAGGTAAGTAATAACTGCACACACAGAAGACAAGTTCATAGACGGACATATATTTGAACCCCAAGTCTTCCTGTACTCACCATCACAGTTCCTTCCATCTGAGTTCAACCTGTACCCAGCATCACAACTGCAGGAGTAACTCCCAACAGAATTGTGGCAGTTGTCGGCACAAACATGGTAATCCAAAGTACACTCGTCAATGTCTGCATGAGAACAAAGACACAGTCTAGTTATACCCCTGAACCTCACAGGATAGTCTCCTGCCAGAGTAAACAATTTAACTGAGTAGGAAAAGCATTGGGCTTGATGTCTGAAGTGTCAGGGTGATGCTCCTTGGTAGTTTACCATAGCATCATATGCATATGCACCTTCACAGCTACTGCCATCAGTGCGAAGCCAGAAGCCGTTTTCACAGAAACATTTGAAAGAGCCATCAATGTTTGTGCAACCTTGGTCACAGTCATCAGTGTTCTCTGTGCACTCATCAACATCTGTACAGAAGGAAGAAGGGAAGCACCTGGGGAGCTTTCTCCAGGCCTTACTGTATCTAGTAGATTATTCACACTTCGGTTAAATTGCTCCAAATGGCAAATTCTGATTACTCACCATGACATCTGCGACCCTCGTCACCCAACCTGTAGCCAGGATCACAGGAGCAGGAATAGGAGCCAATGGTGTTGCTACATGTGTGTGCACAGCCACCATTGCCAGTGGCACACTCATTCACATCTGCAGAGAATGTTGTGAATAGACCACTCAAATCATTGTTATAGTATATTAATGCACAACTCGGTCACTTGCAAGTGGTCAATGATGCTATGTTGTTCAATTAGAAGGCTGATATATACTTAGTGTGATGTCACAGATCAGTGATGTTTCATTGCGATGTCACTAGAGCAGGATGCAGCTACAACATACAGCTTACACATGGGTACATATTGGTAAGGCTCACAATGCCCTTGTACAGCTTACGCTGTTGCTGCATCCTGCACTAACTTTCACCAATGCTGGTGATCAGTTCCCATGACCAGCAACTTATGATGGTGGTGTTTTCAACAACTAGCACCAACATATGAGTCCGTTTATGGATGCATAGTTCACTCGATGTATTCATCTGTGATACACCATTAACATACACCAAGTGATCTATGCACACATCATGTGATCTATGATACAGTACATCCACTTTTATTGAATAGTTTCACAAATGGAACTCCACATATGCCAATTCTCTATGTACTTGCACGTGTAGTGCTGTATGTAGCTTGCACCAGTGTTTTATTCATTGTGGTGTATACTAGGTGACTGGCATTGGGTGGTGTTGATCTATGTACAGTATGAGGGTTCCTGGATGGCTGTGGTGATAATGTATACCTACATGTGTGGTGGATTCACTAGCATTGGCGGTATGTGGTGGCAGTATGAGAGAAGTGGTACCTGATCTCCATGTAGTGGCAATAGATTTTACCAGGTGGTGTGAATAAGAAATAAATCATCTTAAAGGTCTATTAAATCAAATATTCTTGTAACTATAGCAGGACATTTCATCATTTGCTGTCAATGAAAATCGCAGATTGCTGGGCCAGCCAAAGGCATTCCATGACTTCTGGTCCATATCTATGCAATGGTGTCACTCCAATTAGTACAGTATGGGAATGAACAATTATGTAGTTTGTGTTCCTGTGCACTACCATATTCCAATACTGCTAGTTAGTTGTTTTCACAACTACATTTCAAATACCTTGGTACTGTGGTAGTTTATCTGGAGTAACATATATGCTCTATATTGCATGTGCACCATTTTCTTGATAGGTTCATGAAAGGGTATTTGTCAGCTAAGGATTAAATGAGACCAAACCACTACAAACACAACCCACCTTCATTACATGTGACTCCTGTCCATCCTGGACGACAACTGCATACATTGGGCAGCACACATGTTCCTCCATTAGCACAAGATGGAGAGCACACAGCTGTGATATAACAGAAGGTTTTTGGGTCAAATTACAATTTAAGTTAATAACTCATTGGACCAAGGTCCAAACTCAAAGTACTTGCTCCCTTTGGTCACTGCTCTGTATAAGAGTATTTGTACATATGTCAGGAATACACATAAACATAATAATTACATACACATGAGCGTATACACAAGCATTTATTGTAAGCATAACATACAATATGGTCCAATTCCCTACTTTAGCTGGTAATCTAGCTCTACTACTTGGGCCTGGATCAGATTTGTTAGTTGAATGCCTTGATGCATTGCAATTGTTTGTAGAGTGGGTATGGTATGTTATACAGTTCGTCAGAAGGGAATATTAATACATTGAGTAAGTGAGAACTACTCTTTATGCTTCCTCTTCTTCAGCTTCCTTGCTATCACTTAAACTCATCTAAACTAGAGGGATCTAGGGATGATTTACATTCACTGCAATCCATTCTTGCACCAAAAAAACGAATAGGGTCTATGGCATCAAGAAGACTTACAGACAGGCAGAATAATGACAGGAAGACAAAGGAAACAAAGTACATGATAGAACTTCAAAAAGCCAGCCACTCACTACAATCCTCACTCAGTTGACAAGGGCTCTCAGGCTGAAACACCTACAAACCCTCCCTCTGTTTGAAGCTGCTGAAAGGGTCATTCACTTTCTGCTAGATGCAACAAAGAGTGTTTGCTGGCTCTCTTCCTAGGCCAATCATAGCATGAGTGCAGCCATTCTCACAATTATTCAGATTGCTTCCTGCCTTCGAGTCCGGTCTTTACTTGAGAATGATTCTCTATTATTAAAGAATCACTCTGATAGCCCCTGCATGGCTTCTATTCAAGCCTAGCTTCCATATGGACAAATGCAGTATACCTTAAAGGCTACAAATCAGTTCGGTGGCAACTAAATTTAGTATTAGCATTTAAGTCAGGGTTTGGTGGGTACAAATTGTAGCAATTTTCAGGCTTTGCATAAAAACGTTTGCCTACCGGTATACATAAATGTTTAGCAGGTACAAGTTTCGGTGATTTTTCTCTACTTGCTACAGGCGGAGGAGTTAAGTCATGAGTGAGACTGATGCAAAATTGTGACTTTATTTTCTCCCTTGACCCTTCTTGTTGAAACCACAAGTGTTTCACTGGTGGTGGATACAAAAGCAGCTAGTCATCTTCCCATACCATCAATACACTAGCTGCATTGATGAGCCCCAGAAAGGATGAAATGGCTGTCCATGGCTATACAATACTTGTAATGACTCAATCATTTGTCTATACCAGGATGTTCATACAACTACTCATTCAATTGTGTGCTCTGACAAATTTTGTGCACTCACCATCACAGTTCCTCCCATCATTGCCAAGACGGTAGCCATCTCTACAGGAACACTCAAAAGAGCCATCAGTGTCTGTGCACATCTGCTCACAGCCATCACTGTTCTCTGCACATTCATCAATATCTGAAGGATGTGAATATATAGAGTATGCATTAGGAGTTCTTTTATTGCTTCACTGACTTAGATTTCCATTGTGGAATGAACTACTTTGATGCACAAATACACAGTCAATTGTGCACTCACTTTCACAGCCCCTCCCATCACCGCCAAGACGGAACCCATCTCTACAGGAACACTCAAAAGAACCATCAGTGTTGGTGCACATCTGCCCACACCCATCACTGTTCTCAGTGCATTCGTCAATATCTGCAGGATTTGAATGGCAAGAGTATTCATTGGAAGTTCTTACTGCCTCACTTGTTGAGATTTCCACAACAGAATGAACATCCTTGATGGATAATTATGCAGTCTATTGTGTGTGTGCTTCAATGAACATTGTGCACTCACCATTACAGCTCCTCCCATCACTTCCAAGACGAAACCCATCTCTACAGGAACATGCAAAAGAGCCATCAGTGTCTGTGCACATCTGCTCACAGCCATCACTGTTCTCTGCACATTCATCAATATCTGCAGGATTTGAATAGAAAGAGCATGCATGTATTTGGAGTTGTACTGCATGCATGCCTCACACTAGCTGGCATATGTTCACTACATAGAGGGCAATTGATATTTAATGCTTGGTGAACAGTTTGATTAGCTCTAGGACAGTAGAAAGTCTTTTCATGCAGTGTGCAGTGATTGATCTGTTACATTGGGGCATGGTTTATTTGTGAAGAATAGAATCTCTCAGTTCTCTGTCTGACACAAAAATTATTCAGAATTGCAGAGTGAACTACTTTGATGCATAGCTACACAGTCAGTTATTGTGCTCAAACAAACAGTGTACACTCACCGTCACAGCTCCTCCCATCACTTCCAAGACGAAACCCATCTCTACAGGAACACTCAAAAGAGCCATCAGTGTCTGTGCACATCTGCTCACAGCCATCACTGTTCTCTGCACATTCATCAATGTCTAAAGGATTTAAGTGTAAGGAGCATGCACTGGGTGTTCTTTTCTCACTAGCTAAGATTTCTACTTCATAGTGGACAGACCTTGATGTAATGATCGAGCATAATGTACATGGTACGATCCTACACCCAAACACCCTATTGAAGGTAACAGCATGCACACAAGCCCAGCACAGATTACTCACCGTGACATCCGTGCCCGTTGCCATCCAGCCTGTACCCAGGATGACAGGAGCAGTAGTAAGAGCCAACAGTGTTTGTACATACTTGGCCACAGCCGCCATTGTCTGAGGAACACTCATCAGCATCTGTGCAGAACGTTGCAAAACGGGACTCTGTATACACTGCACCTGCTCAGCCTGTGCCTTGTCTGCATGACATCGTACTGTACATAGTACAATTGCATGACTAGTGTATGCATGCACATACTATAGAAATATGCTGAGGTGTTCACTTAGCAATCATCCTTCTGCACTACATCAACAAGCTCACTCACTGACACTCACTTGCATGGCATTCCAACATAAGTCTATGATTTATATCAATTGCTACAGCTATTTGAGTACACTGTCTTAGTAAAAATTTGCGTTCATGAACAATTGAAGGACATTTAGTAATTTGAGATCAGAAGTATTAGTTGCTAGGAATAATGGTTTTGCTACATACTAGAGCTTTAAATGGCAGGGGAGGGGGGCTTTTGAACAGGTCACAAAAACTGATTCACATAAAAATGAAATGTTTCAGTCTCAGACTCCATCTTCAGCTGTTAGATCAAAGTGTTAGTGTTACAAGAGGTGATGTTGCAATTTGAAACAAATAAGACTAATATGCCACACTAGGGGAACACTCTCCCCAATCATGACTATAATTGTACACACTCATTCATAATCTGCCTAGCTGTAATATACAGATAAGGTCCACCAAGCCAGTTCCTTACTGCTGCGCATTGGTCTAGCACATACATGTTAGTGATAGCCATCAGCACTATATATGTTTGCTGTCTTACCTCCTGGGGTTGATACACCAATCACAGTTGAAGGAACTCTACTGCCACTTTCCACTATAGCTTCAATTTCAATTGAGTAATCTGTTCCTGGATCAAGATCCATCAAATGAATGTTGGTTTCTGTGGTTGTGTGACTCTGTACCAGTGTTTCGGTGGAACTCATAATCTCAAAAACGTCAACACCATAGCCAACGACAGGCTCATCAAGAAATGGCTCATACCAACTGATAGCAATTGCAGTCTCATCATCGCTTGTAACAGTAGCACCATACAGATCAGCTTCCTCTGAACAAGACAAACAGACAACATTATTGCTTTCAAGGTAAGATACATATGTCCACACAACTTCCCACTATTGCTCTATTCTGGCTGTAATGATTTGCTACACCACTCAGCAATATTAGTGGGGAGGGACTTGGCAGGTTCCATGTGTATGTGATTGTGCATGTATGTATTATATTTCTGTCACATGTATGTATATACGTACCTCATGCACTGGAGTACTTAGATAGCATAGACTCACCTATGTCCCTCAGCCGCAGTCCACCAGGATAGCCATAGGAGTTAAAGCTTCCAAAGCCATATGCAAGGACACCAATTCTCGCAAGAGGGTTCCTGTGATAAAGTGACTGGCTTCCCTCTGCCACACTAATGCGTGCTGCATACACTTCAGTTTGATCTCCAAGACGTTTTATCTCAATGAAAGATGTACCACGATCCAGCAGGGACTGTTCGTTGAGAAAAATATCAGCAGGCTCAAAGAATGGAGCTTGTATGAAAACACTTAAGAAATGATTGTAAGTTTGCACCACAGAAGGAACAGTGGCCAGTGTGTAGGCATTAGAGTATTGGTCAATTGGTGGCACCATTGCCATGAATGGGTCAGAGACAACATTATCAACCAACTGTCCTACTGAGAATTGCAACACAAGAATCTTTTTATTCCCTTCAATGTAGCAGAAATCAGTGCTGGGAATGTCAACATCTGTATGAGCATTTTCACCGAGTGTGACTGTTGTTTGGTAACCTGCTACACCAGCACTGTTAGTGCACATCACACGAATGGTTGCATCTGCCTCACCAGCAACAATACGAAACCTGTCATATCGTTGGCGCCGCAGAAGAGGGGCAGTTGCAAATCTGTTGCCCCAATTCTCCACTGGTGGCAGTTGTTCAACTATCACATCACAGCAGCAGATACTAACAGGGACATTTGTGCACTGATGCCCAGAGACGAATGATATTGGATTGTTGGATTCAACTGTGGTCCCAGTGAGGTCCTCTGAATGTCTTACCAATAGGGTTTGCCCCTGCTGCAGGAATACTCTTGTAGTTGCCCCAGAAAGTGTGTAGTACGAGCCTACAGTGGTACTCTGTGTTGGAGTTACATCAAGCCATGTTCCATCAGACGTAGCTGCCATTGCAATCACAGCATCCCCATGTGGGCCAGGATGCATTGCTCCGATATACTTGTAGGTGGTAGAATCTGAACCAGATGCAGGGAGTGCCAAGAATGTATCTGTTGTATACTGAGCTTCATTAGCTCCATAGACTACTAGATTACCATCATCCTCGGCTGAAATGATAATGCTCTTGTCTCTTTGAGTGGAACTAGAAACAGCATAACTAGAAGAGAATGTGAAATGGGCTACTTGTCCTTGTCGTGCCACGGCAGTGGTATGGTAGCCTGTGCTTGGAGATGTAATGCTGAAGTGGACAGGATTTTCATCCGGTGTTGTCACAAACACAGTGTATGTCGGTGTTGACCCATGATAGTTTTCATGAAAGGTCAAGTAAAATGTGCTTCCACTGTTATCCTGGGCTGCAGATCAATGACAAATGAATTATGCATATGTACGTAGTCACTGTGATTACACAAACAGTGCACATTACAAGTTAAATGCAAGTGCTTACTTCATGCACATCAACATAGACATATGACACATGACACATTTCTTGTGTACAAGTGCAGCATGCATGCACATGTACGTAGCTACACAAGAAACCAGTAGCTAATGAAAAACTCATTTGCCACATTCAACCACATACGTAGCTATACATGCAGTTATGTTGATGGAGCACTACACACACAGTTTAAGCACTCATCCACTTGCTAACAACAGCGCTAAATATGCTATATATATATAGATCCAGTTGCCATGGTAACCTAGTCTCGGCTTGACCCCTGCCCGTGGCCGCCATTTTAGGTGGCGAATAAAATGGCGACCGGAGAACAGTGTCGCCGGGTACTAATGGTTACGGTCCGGCGTCTAAATGTTGTCTTTAAGCGTCGTAGACACCCAGCTATACGGTCGAGCCGTGTTATATTTTGTGCAAACGTGTTATATATTCGATGCGCGGTACTCGCAGCCGAGATGAGCCTTGTTATGATCCCATACCTTGGTAACCAAACTCAGTATCAGTACTGTTTGTCTGGTGCATTGAGCTTGGTTGCCTTCCCAATGTCCGTCAGTACTCGCGCTTCAAACAATACATTAACGGGTCCGAGAACTGATTTTCAGTGAGCGAGCAGGAAGCGACTTTTCAAGAGCGGTAAGAAGAAGCGTTGGCGACACACCTGTCTTAATCATAATGTGTTCTGGAGTCAGCAAGGTGTCGTTTTCCAAAGATAGTTCGGGTATTTCGTCTCCTTCCTGGAAGTCAGATTGAGAAAAACGAAAAGTGTCCGAGCATTGACCACTTCCTCTACCAATGGCAGATTTGGAAAGGGAGGCAGGGGCAGCTTGTAGGAGGTCCATGCAGGGGTCCTCCCCAGGAAAAATTTTCAAGGCAAAAGTCTTTTGGCTATTACTTCCAGGTTGATTGAAGAGTTAATCACAGGCTAGATACCAACTACCTAATTCCATGCAAGTTATTTGCTAAACCTTCAAGTCGTCAGTATGACTGCCCTACATTCTCTGATCCCCCCTTAGCGCCTGTCCGCACCTTATGGTGCAAATTCTGCTACTGCAGTACTTAGTACTACAGTGAGTAGCAGAAGCAATAGTAGCTACCATGTAAGCTCTAATTTTCGCGGGAGTTTATTTCCGCGATTCGCGAGGCAGGCGGCATTCGCGAAAGTACGTGTATTCTCGCGAATATTTCGTGCTTTACTCTTCCATATTACCGTGAATTACCCTTTCAAACGCTGCTACTGGCAAAAATGTTCATCCCGCAAAAATCAGTTGAAAGATGAAATTGGGCGGCCATTTATGTGACGTCAGTGATTAATAAAATGGCCGTCTTGATTCTCGCGAGATGTTATTTTGGCATTAAAGCTACCAATATCAAAAGGAAGTGAGCTGTGAAGTCAGCAAGCTACTAATTAATAGTTATATACATGGCTGTGTGGCTAAATTGTATATAAAAAGGTATTTAAGGAAATAAAAGATGCTGAACTCTATAGCTCTATATTTTCTGGGTCCAGAATTATTGTGTGTGTGGGGGGGGAGGGCTATAGCCTCCTAGCACCCTCTGTTCAGCCGACCTTGCCCGAATCACACATGCTTTCTCCAGAAGATGTGTGTGATGATGCAAGGGCGGGTAGGCAAGACTGATTTGCTGCATGCTCCATGCCCAATCATTTGGAATCTAGCTAATTACAACACTTAAATGCTGACCAATCAGCTCTCAGGTGCTTTGCATCCTTGTGCCTCGTGCTCTACATCTCAGAGACATCTCTTGGTCAGCATTTAACTGTTTCTTAAAGCTGTGTCAATGTGGAACGGACACTAGCCCACTGTTTTCATGTGATAGCTATCACAATTTATTTCACTGAAACATAACAGGCACATAGCATTATATGAAAACATTTAGGCATTTCTTTCTAAAAGCTATAGAGTGATTTGAAGCAGGAACATAAAACCCCTACATGCCCATTTCCACCAGGTTCTGTTTCTGATCTGCCTATGCTTCGTAATATACTCAGAAATCCTCCTTTTTGCAAAACTATTTCATACTGTAGATACATCTATCATTTATGGGTAGTGCCCAGGTGCCCAGGTGCATGTGTACATACATTGCATTGATCTAGCTACACCAACACCCCTTCAAGATACTGTTCAGTGCAAGTTGCAATGTTTGCTAGTCTATGTATTTGCTATCTGAACAGTCTTAGTCTAGCAGAGGGCCATCATTATTGGTGCAAATGTACTGCCTTTCTTTCCCAGCTGCCTGAGCATGACCTGCAGCTGATGAATTATGCATTGTTTACATAAATAAGCATCTGCAGGAGGAGTCCAGACCAGCTCCCCCTAGCTGCATCGTGAATGCTGTTACTAAAATCCCAAATCTGGATTAGGAATGTTGATCATGCAAAAAGGAGCTGGGTCCTGCCCTCATGAACAATCCAACCACAGTTTATGCCATATTGCATGGGTTTGCTTACTTATAGTATTCACTTTTGTGACAACTACTGATCCAAACTAGTTAGTTACCTTTCAGGAGTTCCCACAAGTACAGACCACGTTTTTGAAGAGTCCTATAACTAGCTAGCTGTAGTCCTTTTGATTAGTTAATTCTGTTTCTTAGTGCTAGGCTATGCAGCTTGATATAGCTACTAGCTTGTGTTCTAGTGTCCCAGTGTTTGTATAACAAGGTGCACATAAATAATGATTTATTAATAATTATAATTGTACGTCTTCACATTACCAACTAGCTAGTGGTTGGTAATTGAACTACATAATGGCTACACACTCTCAACCATCAGCTGGCACAGCACCTATCAAGTTACAGTCATATCCATGGACTGTAGCCATACTGAATAGGGGAACTTCAGTGGCCAAATTGAGATGTTCAGCATTATTTTTATAGAGACACACACACAGCAGGCCAGCTGATAGCTAGCTCATACAATATTTCTTGCATGATTCTATCCTCCATAAGCCAGCCTTATAGGCCGTGTATAATTTTCGGACCAGAACGGACCGACCGTACCGTACCAATACATTAGATAGGGGCCTGTGCGGTCGATTAAAAAGCAGCTACTCACACTTTCGCCCTTTGTATTGACTTGTCTTACTCTCCATTGGTTTTCTTTGCGCTTGATAAGACTTTCCTGGATCCAGTAAATTAGAGCGCTGTTCGGCTTGCGACAGGATGTTAATACATAATAGTAAATGTCAGTTAGCCGAATAGTGCTTTAACGTACTGGTCCCGTCTGGAGAGTCGTACCAAGCACAGAGAAAGCCAACCTAGAGCAGACAAGTCGATACAAAGGGTGAAAGGGTGAGTAGCAGCTTTCTGATCGACCGCACAGGCCCCTATCTAATGTATTGGTCCGGTCCGGTCGGTCCGTTTTGGTCCCAAAATTATACCCGACCGCCTTATAACCCCGAATCTCGGGGTTTTATGTTTGTTACCTCATAAAATCGGCGCCTTGCAGGGAATTGTCTCCAGTCGCTCCGTGCCAGTTGAGGGACTCGGGGGTCAGGTTCTTAGAGGGGTGCCGTTCGCCTAGCTGCCTTGCGGCCGAAAAGCGAGATGCCCTTCGTCCGGTCTCCGCGCAGAATTGCAAAGTACATAGTTACCCAAATTATGGACAGCTAACTATTCCCATCGCAATATAGGACTACTGTCGTCGATAGCAATCAGTGGCCAATGGTAACTTGGTAACAGAATTAGTAGACTCAATCTCAGCGACCCTATAGGAAAGAGTCAGGTAGACGGCGGCACTCTCAATTTTGCGAAACCACGTGCACGCACCATGTCACGAGAGCATTGTCAGCCCAAGACGCGCTAGGGAAGCGCATGAATGCATTACTACATCCGAACGGTAGGTGGCGAATGATGGAATGGTTGCACTGTAACTGCAGGTTCGTGCCGACTTGGCGTTTTCTGGGACACCTTAATTATGGAGTCTAGCACAGAGCCAAGGAGATATTGGCTATGAGAATGTCTGATAGTTGTCAACCCTTCCATGCAGACAGCATCTTTACTGTAATGTAGTTTTGGGTGCTTGAGAATTTGTAGTGTAGCTAGCTAGTTAAAACCAGCAAATCCATCAAAATTAGCTCCTCCGTCCGCGTCCGCGTAGAGTTCCAGAGTTTATTAATCGGTCCACACAGAAGGAAACCGTACGGTTGGCGTCACCACGACCCGAGGAAATTTAATAGCTAAGTTGTGACCGAAATAGAAGCATCTCGGTAGTAGCCAGTCTAAATATAGTTAGCACCTCCGAACTCACCAAAAGCAGATTGTGGGCCAGTAGCAATGAAGCCGAGGAGAAAGTACGTAAGTAACGGTCCCATCTTGCCTTCTTATTCTAACGGCGTTTCTGCGTGTTGCACGCGCTCTTATATATAGGATTAGCTGACAATTGGCTTCTGATCTAATAGTATTCATGATGAATACTACTAAAGATGGTTTCCCCGACGTATGACACTGACAGACATGAGTATATCCTGCTTCTGAGCGCGAGGAAGCAGCCATGAAGATGGTTTCAAAGCTTTGGTCACTACAGATCATAGCTTGTTTTGAGCTGGACGGTACCCAACCATATTTTACTCATATTTAATGCTCCTTGAACTTCTATTCAATAAAGTAATCTCATTCCAATATCTCTCTCTCCCTTTGCCAAGTCTTTTGGGTCCTATTCTGAGCTCACTCCCCATTCATTGATACAGAACACTTCTAAGAATGTCTGTAACAGAAAATACCTAAGGGCTCACTCGGTGTGATTCATGAACATTTTTGTGCACAGGTGGCAAGGGTGTAGCCAGGGGGTAGAATTGAACATGTAGCTAGTGCAATGAATAGGGATAACTATTTACATTGCTTTTAGCTGTTCCCATTGTGTCACATAAGACATCATTAAAGCAAGATGCATGTTGTTTGAGCAGGTGTATATATAATCAGAGAACTAGCCGCATGATCAGTGCAAGTGCTGTTTGTCTCACAGGAATAGCTAACTATGAATATTCTATAACTTTCAATGCTGTGGGGATGAACCCGGCTGTGAATACTCTCATAATCTGATGTATCAGCATTCCAGTGGATTGCAACAATGAATGTAATTTACCTGTCTGCATGGGCACATTGCATTGGGCAGTGGCCTAGCAACTATGAATACATTCCACTAGTTTCTTCAGGTATCAGATATCAGGGAATCTTATTTTATCTGGGAATGTCTTTAACCCGAAGGGCTACTATTCTAGGCACCCAGAAGAAAAAATACACAATACACAGAATTAAAATAAGCTAGTGAAAGGATACAGAATTGAGAAATCAAAATGTGAGCAAGATTGGTCATGCAATAGGACAGTTATGCAGTAAGGAGAAAAGGATTAATGATGGAATTAAAAGTGGAAATTTGAGGATGCATCATGGAGCAGACAGTGTCAAGGAGTTCCAAATGGCAGCACCACAGTAACTGAAGGCCTTTTTTGCGAAGTTGGTCTTAGGCAAGGGAAGATGGATGCTGCCTGTGGAGGCTTGCCTGGTACGATGACCATGGGTAGCCGATGCCAGGGTGAACAGGCCTTTCAAGTATTGAGGGCAATTGCCATGGATGGCCTTGTAGCAGTGCTGAGCCAGGTGGAGGTCACGCCTGGAATACAGGGTAGAAAGATTGAGCTCCCTCCTTGCAGAGCTAGCTGAGAACCAGGAGCACTGGTGAAGGATGGCCCGAGCTGCAAAGTTCTGCACTCACTCCAGTGACAATGTATCTTCTTTGGTGCAGCAGCCCCACACTACATCACAATAGTCGAACGTGGGCACAATGTAGACATGGTAGAAAATGAGGAGGGCTGCCTTGGGGAGGAACCAAGACAGCCGCGCAGAAGGTTCAAGTTCCTGCTCATGGTAGATCTCACATACCTTACATGCTCATGCCAGGCTAAGGTGTCATTGATAAGGACCCTGAGGAACTTCATGGTGTGCACTTGCTCAACTGGTGATGAAAGGAGGTGCCCAAACGGGGGGAGGCAGGTTCACTCTTCATGCTGAATGAATGAGCATGGACTTGGTTTTTGAAACATTCAGACCCAGGCAGTTGTCGCAGAGCCATTCGTTGGCAAGATGGATAGCCCAGGTGAAGGACCAGTGAAAGAGGTTACATCCTGTCCAATGGTGTAGATGGTAGTGTCATCAGCGAAAAGAAGTGTGGTAGCACCAGTGATGGCTTCAAGTAGGTCATTCACGAATGAAGAGAAAGTGCAGGACCCAAGACCGAGCCCTGTGGGACACCAGATGGAAGGGTACGGGATCTGATAGAGAGCTGCCCACCAATGTGGACTGTGTACGGTTCTCAAGGTAGGACTCCATCCACTCACAACCCTGGGGTGCCACACCAAGTGATCTCAACTTCTTGGAAATATATATTCTGCAATTGAATTAGTCTATCGAGCTAGACCTCTTCACATTAAGACATTAACACCTTAACATGAAAGAGGTCTAGCTTGATAGTCTAAAACCACAACTGAATGTAATCCACTAGTCCATGCAGCCCTGTGGTAGGTGCATAGCTACGCATGCAATTGTGAACTTTGTCATGTTCATGTGCAAGTTGTTGTTACAGCATTCCACTTCAATTTGCACAACTGCTGGTCCCTGGTACCCTGACCTTCATATACAGCAACTTGCACTGCATAGCTTGCATTGTGGATGGAGCCATTCACCCTGCACGGATGAAAGTAATGACAATCTGTATCAAAGGTGATGTCCTGTGGGATGGGGTACTTCTCCCTTTAATGACAGAGACAATGTGTTGAATTACTAGAGAGGCAGGTCTTGTGAATTCAAACTGGAAGATCAATGAGCAGTACTGCAGCTTCAAACAGGGGGAGGTGGTAGTAGGGCATTTTGGCTCAAAATTCTTTGTCAACTGTTTTTCAGAATTGCTGTCAAAAAGTTAATTGAGAGTCAAATTAACCTGCTACCCTTCCCCCTGTTGAAGCTGCAGTATTGCTCGTTGAATTCCCAGTTTGAACCATCAATGCAGTTAAGAGCCTCTACAAAACCTTGGTATGGTATGGAAATCTTATTTCAACTGGGGAAGCCTTTAGCCATGGGGCTACTTCCCAAGGAACACAGAGCAATACAGAAACAAGAAGAAAATGAAAAAGGAAACCATACATTAGTAACAATAAAATTAAAATGATAATGAATGAATAAGAAAGTTCAGAATCAACATGCATAGCTACATACACAGTGTCAAGGGATTCGATTTACATGCATAGGTGAATATTTGATGGCATTCAGTAGTGTAGGTTAGTGGGTGAGACTTGATGCAGCCTGAAATGTCATTACTCTTGCTAGCACTGATGCTCTGCTCTATGCTCCTGAAAGCAAACACCTTTTTCCCATGTTCAGTCCTCACTCGAGGATAAGGATGCCTCTGCAGGAGGCAGACCTGGTGGCATGCTGATGGGTAAGTGCACTTGACTGGAATAGTGCAGACAGGTAGGTGGGACTGTGACTAGAGACAATTTGGTACGTATAATGCCACAGCGTCACTCACTGCCTTTCTGGGAGCCAGTGTGGGCCATTTGAGTTCCTGCTGCATGTCAGTGGCAGATGCACCCATGTGTCTGTGCAGGATGATGTATGTGGGCAGAGTAGTTCTGAATATGTTCCAGACCTCTGCTTTGGACTTGTGTGCACGTGCCCAAGACTGCATCTGCATAGGTGAGGTGAGGGAGGATGTATGCATTGTACATGGTACAAATGGCTTGCCTAGGTAGGAACCATGACAATCAACAGAGGAGGCCAAACCCCTTGGCTGCTTTGCTCCGGACAAGGTCAATATACTGGCTCCAAGAGAGAGTGCCACTGATTACCACATCGAGATCTTTGTAGTTCTGAACCTGTTGAATGTAGGTACCATTCAGTTGAATTCCAAGGGGTAGCAGAAATCTCCAACAACATGAAAGGATGAGCATGCACTTCATTTTTGCCACATTCAGTTGCAGACTACTATCAGGAAGCCATTTGTGTACAGTGGCTAGGGCACATTTTTGTCTTATGAAGGTAACTACTGGTCTTTATTCATGTGGTGACACCTAGCTGACCGCCAACACTCTCCCTTGATCAATCCCTTGTAGTGCTCATCTCATCGCACATACACGTACACATGTACAATACCGTGCAGCTGTATCTTCTAGATATATTTGTACACATACGCCTTCTGCCGTGTTCAAGGCACATTCATTTGTTACCAGTTCTAGTATTTACAAGCGTTGCAAGAAGACTGCCCTTATCCATGTACATGCACAATTAACTTCCATTTTATTAAAAGTGCAGAAACATGCAGGGGTTGTACAACTGCAAGTGCTTCACGCAGAACAAGGACAGACGTAGGGTGGTGCGGTGTAAATCTGAAAAATGTGCATGTGCATGCTTGGAAACCCATCTGGTGGAAAGCCTCAGGAGCAAGGAAGGGGGCCATTCCATGCAACAAGTCAGATGAGCACTTTAGTTGCATTTTCACCATTTCTATAATATTATACTGTATAGATCTGGAAACAGTATGCCATATCTCCCCTAAAACTGCAATTTCAAATTTAAGTGTTATTCTATAATAATTTTTCTGGGACCATGGGAATTCTTGCAGCCCAATAGTCTACAGTATGCATGCCCATGTAAGCTGGCTCCTTCCCACCTCCTACTGGAATACACTGGTCAAGCCTTTCTGCAGTAAAGATACTCACAATGTGCTGTTCAAATTATGAAATACATGACTTTATCATTGCTACTAGTAGCTAATTAGATTCCAGAGGGATAGCAGTTACCTCTATGTCCATTCTAGAGAGGCATTGAGGTATAAGCTTAAGGATGACACAGGAGTGAATGGGCCTGGATAGAGTGAAAGCTGATAGATTCAGGTACTAAAACACAGTTTGTGATGTTTGAGTAATCAATCCTCTTGTATCAAGGCGTCATACCCCTTTGCCATCTTGTTTTCAGTTTCATTAATGTGAACATGTGGACATGTGGGCAATATATAGTTGCATGAGTTTCGTACGCAGCTGACGAAGGCCTTTGGGCTGAAACATCCTGCATTCAGTTGTTGATTAATCTGCTACGTATTGCCCACAAACTATTCGCCTATATACATCTTGTTTTCACTAGTAGGAAAATAAGAAGAGAAGAGCATACGAGCAGTGTCTGAGAGCTGAAACATGGCTCGTGCATTTACCCCACGAGCTAGCTGATGCTTACTGCCACATGGTTAATGCTACAACTGTCTCTTATAAGTCAGATGCAGCCTGCTTGCCATGCAGCAAGTGCTCCCACGTACTCTTATACAGTATGCAGCTATACCATTAATAGGATATCTATACATTGACCTTTGTTGTGTATAATTTGCTTAGTCATTGTGAGTCTCCAAAATGTTGCTCTACCTCTGGTCACCTGTTGGACCACCAAACTAGCTGGACTGGCAGTGTGTGAGGGCAGAATTCAGTTGATTGCATATAAGAATATTGTTTCATTATGACACTGTCACTGAACTAACTTAATGTGTATCAGTTTCATTAATGTGAACACGTGAGGCAGTATATTATAATGTTTTTGTATGGAAAAAGTAGTTAGAGGTCAAGGATACCCATACCCAGACACAGTCAATCGCTTTTTCCTTAGAATGTGGCTATTGCTCCTGCATTGCTATTCAATTTCGGCTGCAACAAATGCTACCAGTCACTAGACAATGGACTGCATGTTTGTGTGAGCTTGCAACTGTCGTAGACATTAATGGAGAAAGAGAGAGGTGGACATTTGTGTATAGTCACATGTAAACTGAAATTACTCACTTACAATAATGCACTGAAAATGAGTTGCATACATGTACATTCAGAATCACTGATCAATCACTGTATGACTAATTGGAGCTATAGATTATGGCATATATAGTTTAAGCTCCTATTTCCATGCTGACAGATTCAGTGTCATCATCATCAAGCATGTTGTATACACCATGTAAGTAACCACTGTGGCTAGTTGATATACCTCTTTTCCTGCAATGGACACCATATTTAAAGTGAATAGAAACACAATATCACATGCAAGGTAAAGTATAGGTGACTGCAGTGAAGGCTGTGGTGATCTAGGCCCTGCCAATATGTCATACAACAACATAGCACAGTTAACGGCCTATAGTCCTAGCACACAGGTAGGCAAACACAGTCAACATAGAGAAACGCAGCATGCAGTGTCAATTAACAGAAAAACAAGAAAGTCATGATGTTCTCTAGCATGTTTTACACCAGATGTCATAGGACCCTGTAATGGCCTTCTGGATGATCTCGGCTTCCAACTCCCTTTGTTCTCTGTGCCTGGCGTGACACAGTATCCTTGGCATCTATGGTTGACTTGTCTGTCCATGGAATACAGTATACATGCAGGAAGGCTGATTGGTCTCTATACTGTTGGACAACATACTTCCTTTGAGAGCTGATACTGTAGCCTCAATTCTCCCATCTCTGCTGCCCTCTCCAATTGATCAGCCCATTTGTTCCACCATTTGTCCTCTAGAAGTGCAAACTTTCATTTTACATCCGGCAGGTATCCCAGGAGTTCCCAGCTGCCTTCCATTCTGCTACAATTGCTCTCACTTCCACTTTGTTGTCATACACCCATTATGTTACTTTTGGTTTTGCAGTTCCACTGCCATCTTAATTTGCCTGAACAGTTCAGCCATCATGTGGAATCTGATTAATTTAGTACTGACAAGTCCAGAGAAATCAGTGCACTTGCCAACTGCGGCTGTTTGAGCTTGTACACATTCAGCCATGGTAGGTACCATTTATGGTCTTCCACTTACATTGGTCATGTGTCTCCAGATGTTGCGGCTCCCACAGGATCCCACAAGTAAATACAGCTACACAGTCCCTAAATTCAAAGATGGTGCTACATTCTTGCGTGTAATATAGGGACCATTGTTAATGCTTCACTGTGTAGCAGCATTTACTTGTTTCTGTCCTGTTTATACCATCCTACATCCTTGCTATTTTTGTAGAATTATTTCATTTCTATACTTTCAATTTTGTCCCTGTACATCATGATGTCTCTCATCTTAACCTTGTGGAGGGTATTGGTGAGGGCTAGGCTGATCGAAGCAGCTACACAGCTCAGGCAGGTGCAGACCGTACATATGTCGCTGGTAGGTAGCTTTGAAAAACCATAAGGACCAACCGCCTGGCTATAGCTGTTGAGCATTCTTCATGAAGATTGATGTTATAGCGCTGTGTTCCCCAGAAAGACCAGCTACAGCATGCCACTGTCTGACACTTTCTAAGGTCTTGTGTAGCTATACTTGGTCATAGAACACATCTTCAGCTGCCTTGATCATCACTGACACTCACTGGAGCATACACTCCAACTATTCAAGCTTTTATTTCTTTATTACCCTTAATTTTTCATTTCCCCTTGTGTATCTGGCAAGTTAAGTCTGCTACTGATAGAATTCCATTCACTGCTGAAAGTGTACCTGAATTCTTCTATGACTATGAGTGCCAAGCCATGATGATTACGTTTTCCTTCCCTTTTTGCACCACTTTAGGAACTTAAAGACAGTTTCATAAATGAGAAGGCATCATGTCGCAGCACAGAGTCAGATAGAGAGAATACAATCTGAGGACTAATATATAGGTACGTGCATGTATCCAGAAGAGCAATATAGAGGTGTGGTACAGGGTTTTCAAAGCAGAAAGTAGCATGCCCCCTAGCTGCATACTGGCAGAGAAGTTCAGAAGCAAAGTGTGTGGCCAGCAAATGGTGGAGTACTGTTCAAAAGTGTTTTGGAATAATTCCACACTTGGCAAAAAATGTGACTGAGTCTAGCCAGGAACTGAAGTGAATTTCCTGTTTCATGTTCCTGATATACAGCTAGATATATGTAAGCTGTTGTTGCCAGCAGCATACCACAGAAATGGAGGTGTGACATTTGTTATATTGCAACTGAATGCTAGGATGTGGACAAAAGTGGCTCAAGTAGATGGAAGAGACACAGAATGAGATGCTCAACATGTACAGTTTGCATCATGAGGTGGGCAGAGGTATATGTTAGGTATTTAGGTACTAAAGGGCTATATAACTATATATATTAGGCATCCTACTTGTCCAATTCACAAGGCAAGCTACTCCAGCCACAGTGTGCATTATAATTACCCCCCCCCCCCCCCCCCACACACACACAGCAGGGTATAAGGTGTCCCAGCTAGGCTGATGAGGTATAGAGGTGCCCTCCTCCAAAGTGGGCTATAGCTAGTAGCTTTAACACATGAAAGTCCCTTCTAGAAGGCCTATAGCTAGAGGAAGCATATTAGAGGCCTAGGTGGTCAGGCACGCAAGACAAACCAATGTTTGCCGTAGTCTGTCTTTGGGAGTCAGACAGATCAGAAAGTAGCTTATAATTAACAGCAAAAGTAATTGCCATACCTAACTTAAACAATCTGGTCAGACCATGGCCTAGGCAGCCTGAGCAGCTCCTCATGACTGTCTTGTAGCCAACTGGCTCAAAGAGAATTTGCAGTGTCTTAGGTGCCTGGAAATACCCCACACTGCCCTAGGGGGTTAGTGCAGTTATTAGCTCAGTGTTGTGCAATCACAGCGAAGAGTTATTATAAATAATTATTGTGTACAATCATGCTGCTTGCATTATTATATTATTACCACACTCGTGACTTCCTCCTGGATGCCAGAAAAGGAAGCAACACAACCGCAAGGCTCGTCAGGTGATGTGTTCACGTGCTACCGATGGGGTTCGGATGACGCAATCTTCACCCTATGATTTCATAGGTGGAGATCGGGATTGCATTTGAAAAGGATAGTCAGCGGGGCGACTCAGCAGATTGCGGCGTGATGTGGCAACGGTGACCTAAGCCCTGCTTCAAATAGCCCAGGGATTGAGTGGAGAGCTCTAGCTTTGAATCAAGTGCTCTATTACAATAGATGCTGATTACCAGAAGGAGCGATTCCACTCAGGGCTGAAGAAAGGCAAGTCGTTTTGAATCTTTGGGAATGGTATCGGTGCCAAATGGAAGGAATCATCTTAGTAAGGAATTTCGAAACTTAGGCCATGATGGCAATCTGTTACAGTTAGGAAATAGATTCTTGGTGAATTTTGGTCGCCCGCTGAGCGGCGATGATACGGTAATGTATCCGTGCATTGAAGTTTCATCGGGAGAGCAACTGACGTGTCAAGTGGTGACTTCTGAGAATGCACGGTGTCTGCGAACTGTCCTACGACTGCCGCCCCACGCTGCCGTTAACCAACCTCTGGACGTGTACAGATGTGACGAAGGATTTTTGACCATATGCCGGAAGACTGGGATTGACCTCCATTCTCACATTCGAAGTAAGAAGCAGCTAGGAGAGCAAGAGTGTCGGCGGCTCTTTCGTCAGATAGTCCAGGCGGTACAGCACTGTCACATGAACAAAGTAGTGGTGGGAGAACTAAAGCTGAAGAAGTTTGTGTTCCTCGACGATGACAAGTGAGCAGTGTGCAATTGTGCATGGACATACGTATGCACACAGACTGGCAAGTGAACATGTTTGTGGTGTAATGAGTTGTACGACTGTGTGTAGTTTTTTGATTTGTTATGTGTCAGCGTTGGGAGTCCTAGTCATTGGGGTGTTTGTCATTGTAGCCGGACAAGTCTTTGTACACATGTCACGTATGTAGCTACTGCTGTGTAGGCGACAGGCAACAGGGCGATGTCACCTCGTATATATGGAAGGTGTGTGGTAGGCATGCCAGCTATGGCAGCATTACAAAACCTAGTTAGTCTTGTGCGTTTGATCATAAATTGCATTTCTTCAGCCACATACGCATGTAAGATGATTTCTGACTGAGCTAGCTTTGATTGTGCTGCTTATTGCAGCCAATGCCATATTGCCTAGTACATTTACTACTGTGGTAGTGTTCAGTGACAAATACCCTTTGCTGGCTTATAGCACATGGGTGAATGTTGCTCCATGTAAGGACTTGACTGCAGTACAGTCTCTTTCACTGCCCTCTGTTGTTTTTGTGGCAGGTTTGGTCTACCTTTCTGCCCCTGTTCACATCCTCTGTTTCATCTCACCCCTTTGCTGTAGGATGACACTCAGTCTGCTGTCACTACAGAACTGCCATGACTACCTAGCACAAGACAGTGATACAGTGAAGGAGCGCAACGGCTGCCCAGCCTACGTGTGCCCCGAGATGTTGGAGGAGGGAGAGTACAGCGGGCGCGGTGCTGACATGTGGAGCCTGGGCGTGATCCTCTTCACAATGCTGGCAGGACGCTACCCCTTCTATGCAACCAGCCCCAGCACTCTCTTTGGCATGATCAAGTCTGGAAACTACAACACCCCTGACGACCTATCTTTCCTGGCAAAGTCTCTCATTGCCAGTTTGCTGCAGGTGGACCCTTCAATGCGGCTGTCAACAACCGCTGTGCTGGAGCACCCTTGGTTCAACTCTGACTCTGAACATGGGCACTTTAGCCTTCACACTGTTCCAAAAGCATTCGAAGATAGCACAGATGACTATTAAATACTTACTTGTATGTTACGTGTACATCATACAATTGTTACTTGTCATGCTCAAGTCCTGTGACTCGTTATTGTACTATTGTGGATTGATGTGTGCTGTGCAGTTCAAGAGTGTTTGCCAAGTTCAATTTTCTTCTGAAGTGCTCTTGCTGAATGGTACACGAAGGCGTCAATCATGCCAGCCACTGCACAAGGAAAGAGTAACAATACCATGGGTTTTTGCATGAATGATGTGTCACAGTCCATTTCACAGCTATGTACATATGTAGATACAGCCACTGTCAGAATGGTTGGCTGGCCAAATGGTGTAACATACTGTGATCTTCAAGAGTGGCACATGTGACTAAAATGGCGTGATAATTACAGACGTTGAAAGAGACGTTACAATATTATGACATTACACAATGATGCTACACCATTTGCCTCTTACCATTAATTTTGCTATTTTGCCAACCATTCTGAAATTGACTGTAGCACTATGTGCTGCTTGGCTAGTTGCTGGTGTGAAGGTGATCAAACCACTGACAGGTCTGTGATGTAAGATTCACTTTCAGTGTCATACGATTACCATGGTAACAGGATAGGCCATGACATCAACTATGTATCACAGTGCCCATGAAATGCAATGACTCCTACTGCTGTAGTCAGGTACAGGGTACAGAGTGCTGGGAGCTGATGATGCAAGGACAACCACTGATGTCTGTGTACACTAGGTTACATGACATTGCACTGTTTATACAACAAGCTGACACAATAGTCCTCTGCTCCTCCTCTCACATTATAATTATAACCAGCCACTGTCACAACACATGCGCAACACATAGTGTATATATGACAGTGCACAATCCTATTATGATACGGACAATGGAATGCGGTGAGACCATCAGCACTGCTCAGCCACTGCAGCAGACAGCAATGAGGTCTGGAGGCACCATGCACTGCACCTGTCTGTCATGCAAGTAGCACACTGTGCAATTGCCGTTTAAGCACCATGGCAATATGGTCATTTGCTTAGCATTGTCAAGCAAGTTACGCATGTGTACATGTCGCCAGTCTGACTACTGCTTACCAGTGAAGACTCCCCCCACAATGGCACACACTCCTGTCAGGAAGTGGAAGAAGGACCTGCGGTGCTCAGTGATCTGAACCATCATTGGTGAGAGGTCGTACATGAAGAACACTCCTGGCAGTCCAGAGCCTCCTGCCCATGGGTTGACACCTTTGTGGTGTTTGGTGACAGAGAACTGATTGGTGCGCACCAGCTATGTACGAATGAAAGGGAAGATGCGCGGTAGAGAGAGAGGCAAGAGTGAACAAGATGCATGGGTGAACAAGAAGGGTAGGGCCATGACAAAGTATAGTTACTGAGTGTGTTGCATAGGCACTAGGATAAAGGGGTAAGAGGAATTGGGAGTTGACAATAAAGTGCTGCTTTCTTACCTCTCCTGACAATGTCTTGTACACAGTGGGTACAATCTTGATGAAGTATTGGTACATTACATTGCCTACAGTGTGTGTGTGTGTGTGTGTGTGTGTGTGTGTGTGTGTGTGTGTGTGTGTGTGTGTGTGTGTGTGTGTGCATGTTGCAGAGGAAAATATACAGCTAAAGCCCAAATGTACAAAGCTCAAGGTCTAGGAAAGAATTGAACTTGGTGAAACAATTGTTCTCACCAGGTAGTCCCTCCCCACGCTCTACGACTTCAGCATGGCCATCTAGGGGGTCCTCGCGCCCGGGGAAATCATGGCCAAATGACAGCCGGTGGATGGTGTGAGACATGTTAAACTGTAAGAAAGGGTCATTGGACACGTATCAGTGTTCTCTGCAGTACTGCACACACACACCCATGTACACATAGCACAAAATTTAACAATGAAGTCTGACAGATTTTGAATGTGCAACGCCAGACCAGCATGCATGCACCCACTGTAGGTCAAGTGGAAGCAGTTCAACACACTCGCAAGATGGCGCATAGTCTGGTTGGATGCAGTTGTCGAATAAGTCAGGAAGGAATAACTGTCAGTACTAGTAGTTCTTTAAGATGCATACTGATGATAGTTTACATACGTACGCACCACATTTGTACAACTTTGACTAGCAGCTGGTAGTATGCTTAGCCAACAACCCACAACCCTTATCTACAGGTGTCTACTAACTGACCTCCTTAGTCTTGAAAGCATGAATGTCATGCACTGCAAAAGGAGAAAAGAGACAAGATCAGCACTAAGGAATGGTGCACAGACTATCTACAAACACATCCCAAAGCTGACAGCTCGTGACAAGGACAACAGAGCAGCTCTGCCTGCATTACAACACACTACAAGCTGTTCTAGGACCACTTGTGCCGGCTCTGCAAGTTACATATGCACTGTGTATAGCGAGGTAATTCTACCGATGTACACTAGCACTGTCTTGCCACAAATATGAGCCACACGCTATGTAAGACTTCACTTACCATGGACATTGTGTGATTGAAAACTCTTGCCTGGAGCAAAGTGAAAGTTTCCTGCAACCTTGCTGACATCAAAGAACCCACTGGCACGACAACCCTCCCCTGCTTGGTCACTAATCTGCTGCACCCAGCCTTCTTCAAGGCACTGAGTGATGCCCTCGGCATTGTTGAATGCCCAGCCCTTCTTACGATATGCCTCTCGCACTTGATCACATGTGTTGCAGCACCTGGCAGTAGACACAAATACAAACACTTTTCCAATCCTTTCTTAGTGAAACTGAGGATCTTCCCTTCTACGCTTCCAGTCAAATGTACAAGCTGCATGTGCAAACTACAAAGAACATAGATAATAGTTATGCCGACCGAGAGGTCTAAATCTTCAGAGACACTGATTGGTTGGCAATTAGCTATTATACGTACGCACGTAAGTAGATCCAAAATCATTCGCTAATAGCAAATCAAGTTCCAGTCTTCTTGACAACGTCCATTTTCTTGGTAAAAAGTTTACTCTCAAAGGTGGCAAAGAAAGTGCCCAGGGATGCATGTACGTAGCTGTGTGCGAGGTGCTGGGGGTGTATCTGTCAGATATACGTACATGCACCCCCAGGCAGTTGGCGGGCGCATATACATGGATGTGTGAAAGACGGCGATGCATGTACGTATGACTTTTAGGTGTACCAAATACATGCACATTACCATGGCAACAGAATCTATAGTGTACATGCACACATACTGTATACTCATCTCTTAAATCTCGTACTGCATGTACGTATGTAAGTACATAGTACTACATTAAGCTATGTAAGTACATGCATAAAAATCATGGCTACCCCAGAGATACAGGATTTGTCCTACCCATTCATACAAAACATATACACATACAAAACATACACACATGCAAGTACTGTACGTATATAACATTATGCATGCACGTAGATGTACTGTACACGCAGCACACTCCACTAGTGTCAACTCACGGTAGTTCAGCTGTTTCAGCTCCGTAACAGCTCATACACTTCTCCTCCTTGGATGCCTCAGTAGTCTCTGCCTTGTTAGCGTCATCCACTGCAGGACTGCCCAAGGATTCAACCTCTTCACAGATCAAGTTCAGAAACATTCGTAGCAAGGGAAAGGTAGACTTGCTTAGTAAATATGCACACACTCGGACACAAAGGGACAAACACACAATGCTACACATGAGAAAGAAGATGAGGGATGGAGTGAGAAAGAGACACATAGTTCAAACTGCTTACTCTCCAGTTCCTTCTCTTGAACAACTGAGCCGTCTGGGGACAGTCTTTGTTTGACAATGTTATGCATAACATCAAACTGCTGCTCTCCAGACACATCCATCGCATCAATACTCAGATCTACACATGTAAGCATAAGAAATGGGTTTCACCATAGAGAACACATTGATGCACTACATCACCACAGCCATAGCAACACATGCACATGTGCTGTATATATGAATTGTGTGGCATATGTACCCAGTGACCAGTGATACAGCATGCAACACTCACTGATGTACTGTCACAAGTGCACCAACAAAAGTTTTGATGTAAGTTAGTACGTATGTACGTACATGAATACATATCTTATGTAATGGGTGTGAAATTGTCAGCTGATTCAACTCACAAGCACAGGGCAGGCTGTGAAAGGTGACATCCACGTTAATCTGAAGTCTTTCACCTCGAGATGTGTCAACAAAGAGCTCTGGTCTCACCTGCATACAATGCATACGTACACACAGGATAGTGGAGCAATGGCAACAACACCTTACATGGCGGTGTATGACAAATGCACCGGAGGCAAATGGAGAATGGCATACATGTACATGTACATGGCTTGCACACATACATATTGGTGGCGCCCACTCTCCATCTCCAAATGTGCTCGCGGCATTCTTCCAATCTCGGCACTTCAAATTAGCTATCATTCCTGTCTCCAAATGACAACTACTAGAAGCAATTGTGCATGTACGTACCTATTACCAAGAGTACACTATGTACTGATTGCAATACCCAGTCAGGGCACCTGACCCAAATGGTAATGTACAAACAAACACATGTGTACACAAAGCAACAAGCAGCACATAGAGGTTCCATGCCTGTATCCAGGAGGGGTATAAAGGCAATACAACCTGACGTTTCGACCTCAAAGGTCATCCATCAGCTGAGCAACTAGTACTGCAAATGTGCATGCGATATGCTATACACATTACATGCACACACATACAATAGGCACACATACATACAGTAGGCACACATACATACAGTAGGCACACATACATACAGTAGGCACACATACATACAGTAGGCACACATACATACAGTAGGCACACACAGTGATACAGTAGGCCACCACACAGATCGACACTCACATCTGTTGTCAGGTAGTAGTTAAGCTCTGACAAGAAGAGGATCAGAATGAGACTGGCACTCACAATGGTGACTGCATGAAAGGGCGGTACAACACAACAACATGTACATGTGATGCACATGACTTTAGAGACAACCTAAGAAACACGATAATAAATAGCGTACAAAACATATTATGTATATGGTAGGCCAGTTTCACAACAAAAACACATCAGCCACATGTGCTTCAAGTGCACATCATTACCCTTGGGACAGTGGCCACCACTACCCTAGGGACAGTGGCCACCACTACCCTAGGGACAGTGGCCACCACTACCCTAGGGACAGTGGCCACCACCACCCTAGGGACAGTGGCCACCACTACCCTAGGGACAGTGGCCACCATCACCCTAGGGACAGTGGCCATCCATTACACACACTCCACCTAATACAGCCCAGCATAGTGAGGCTGCCATGCTGTAAAATTACCCTGCCAAATTGGTTCCCCCGGGATGAAATGGGGTGACAACAGAATTTTGAATGGGGTTCACAAGCCAATTCCTACCATTAAAACTGGCTGCAATTGTTCAGTGTGATACATACATAAGATGTAACTGCTGCTTGTCTAATGAGGCAGGATAAGCAAGAACAGAGGCACAGACGGCATACAAGATGATGGCCTGAAGGATGGGAGGGGAACAGCAGCATCTCCTAAACACAGTAAGTCACCTTGTGTAACCTACTTCATTCAGGTGATGGGCTCCAGCTGGAACTACAGGGATTTATGGCTATGTAGATAGTGACTTTGCTGATGCTCAGTTGGCTATTGTACAATTTGTTTGGCATGAGGGCAGTAACACTTAGAACACAGTTTCCAGCAGCCGTCCAAGACCAAACATTGGCTTGTCTACACCAGCAGCCCACATAGTTCTTGGGATGCATTGATAGTGTGAAGTTCTGTTGTGGCTAAAGGAACTAAAGTGGAAGGAAATCTTGCGCAGTACATACATGCAGTTTGGCTATGCAGAACAAAGCTTGGAACGGTCAACTATTCGATTAGCCTGTTGGAAGGCACTGAACTGAGGTGGTTAGGGCACAATTTTGTATGTGATTGGTCCTAGTCGGTTCAAGAAAGGCGGCTGCAGCATGCCACTACCACCTGTGGAGAGAGTAATGCCATCAGTAACTGAAACAGGTGGCATGGTTCACTTTTGGGCAAACACTGAGAGGAAAACAGCAAAATGTAGCCATACGTAATAGGCACTCCTACAAAGTGTGATATACTGTGTTGACCAAGCCCCTTCTCCCTGAACATTAACATTTAATGAAAGGGAGACTGGTCGCCGTCTGTGAGACTAAGGGAATCAGTCATACAGATGATCACTTGATGGTAGTGTCTCTATGCTGAAAAACAAATAATTCATCTTTCAACTTTAATGTCCAAGTGCAACACACAAGGCTCACAGCTCCCAGTTCAATAGTAAGCCCTTTGGTAGCTATTTGACACAGTTCCGCGTCTTAAACAGGCACTGAACACATGATTGTCTCGTAGCGCGCACCTTTGCAAGTTTAAGTCTAAACTGTTGCCAAGTGTGCATGCTATTGTTCAAATAACCATCAACATCGCAATCTTCAGATCATGCCGTTCCTTGCTACACTACTCACTTGCTGCACCACCAAAGGTCTTCACTCTGAAATCTTCTAGAGTCTTCGGGTACGCATCGAATTGCCTAACTTTACCCCACAAAGTAGTCGCCATTTTCTCGCTTCCAACCAATCAATATTTATACAATTACAGTACTATAGTAACAGTAACATAGTTCACTACGGTAGTTACTTTTATGAGCGTGAAAACATACTGAACCATGAGACAAGATGGCATTGTGCGTGTGTGCACGGACAGGACGAAGACGTGGGACAACACACTCAAGCGCACATAAATAAAAGGTTTCAGCGGCCGGCACCGAACCCAGCGCTGTACTGGACACTGGGGTGCGTCTGCTGTCCTCCACGAGCCCCTCCTGTGAACCCGCCACTCTGCTTCTCTCCATTGCCCTGCACGTACGGCTGGTAGCTGCTACCAGAGCTTGACATGTCGCTGCCAGTGCCATAACCAGCACCGTAGCTACCTCCAGAGTGGCTGCCATACTGTTCAGTGCCCGAGGGGAACCCCCCACGGGCCACAGAACCCTGACCGTACATGTTAGATTCTTGCTGATAGGCTCCTCCCGAGACCTGCTGCTGACCTGAGAGTGAGAGAAAGGGGGAGAGTTAGAGGTATGGACGACAGTTGGGAGTAGGGTTGACAGCAATCAAAGTAAATGGCTTCTGTTAGTGCCTTGATCATGCTTCTCACCTGGGCGCGCGGCTGAGGTGTCATAGTTTTGGGGGTAAGCATAGTTCTGAGTGGTGGTGTAGCCATAACCAGCGCCCTGTTGGTTGAAGCTGCCCTGGCCATAACTGGGGGCCTGCGGAAAACCCTGGCTGTAGCCTCCTGTAGTATAACCTGATTGTAACAGGCAAGGGGGCAATACAGCAAGGAGGTAGACAGCAAAGGAAGTAAGACTACAGCAATTGACTGGGACTTCTAATTGTGAGTTGCAAGTAATATAATGCAGTAGTCTTGCGAGTGTCACAAAGGTGTACATGGTAATCTAGAAGGGATATGTTTTACATATCCACATGGCAAAGGAGACACGATTCCATCTCGAACTTCATGTAACAACTCACAGTATACAAGAAACGGCACACAGTGTGTGTGTGTGTGTGTGTGTATGTGTGTGTGTGTGTGTGTGTGTGTGTGTGTGTGTGTGTGTGTGCGCGCGCACGCGCAATCTATGCTTTCCAACTATGCAAGCAATTAAGATTAGTCAAGCATGTATAAACTGTTCCACAGGAATCCAAGCCAGTGCCCCACATATTGAGGACTGGCTGCAGTCATGTGGGATGTAAATGTTTGCCTGATATGACACCTAGCATTGCACAGATACAACACCAGCAATGAAGGCAACACCCAGGCAGGATGTTACATACCCCTTTGCACATCTACATGCCAAACAAAGCTATGTCACTGTCATCTATGTACTCTCAATATGCACATCAAGGAAGATGTGGCACATGACCTTGGAGGGTGGACAACAACAATACTAACTACCTAGGTGGTTACTGTGGGCCTATAATTAACCCATAAAGCCCAAGTTTATAATTTGCGCCGAGCTTCTGATGAAATAAAAATGTAGGCGCACGTGAGCAATCCGGTGCACATGTTCGCACTTCTGAACCTTTGTCTGGCCCGAGAGAAGTAGGAAAGAGTGTTTGCCAGTGTCAGCCACAAAGATGGAAAGTCATCTCTTTATACTTCATGACATTTGTGCTGTGGGCTCTCCGTCAAGCAAGGCAGCACCTTCGAGACGGCTAAAAATTTCAGTGCTCGACTGTGGGCCACGAAAGCAATTCGGGGCAGAAACAACCTGGTTGGTGAAGGCTCTGTCACTGCTACATATTCACCAAAAGACATGTTACCATGGAAGCCTCGTAGAGACAGATAACCAACAATTATTGTGCGCCTTTGGCTATGACACCCAAAAGCATCATCCAGACTTACATGCAAGCCATTTGATGATGCTAAAAGCCGTCATCCGGCATTAATGGGTTAAGGTATCCTGTTGCAAAGGCCCATGGTAGCACAATGCATATACATATGTAGTAAACGCTCACCATAGCCTTGGTTGTAGCCACCCTGTCCGTAGGCACTTTGTCCAAAACCTCCGGCCTGTCCATAACCATATCCATACCCATACTGACTGCCACCACTGCCACTTCCTCCACCACCACCACGAGGGTAACCTGCAAAGAAGGGCAGACAATGTTCAGCTGGTACTGGACCAAACACACGCAGGGCACAGGCCCACTAACTGTAACATGGGTGAGCTCTAAGTTATAACTAGTGTATAAAAAAATCCTTTAGAATTAAAAGGGATTTAGGAATGGCCAGCAGAAAAGCATAGAAACAAGCAACAGTAACTCAACACCGTGATAAGCTACATTTCCATGGAGTTCACCCTGCATTCCTAATTTCCTCGTAGCTACATGCATGCATGGGACTAACTAGCTAGCTACAAATTTGTGTCCATGCAGCTGTACAAGAAAATTGGGAATGCAAGGTGGAAATGGAAATGTGGCTTATCACGGTGTTGAGTTACTGTTGCTTGTTTCTATGCTTTTTCTGTACATGAAGTCCTCCCTCAAGCAACAACGCATTGACATCAAACTTTTCCAGATTGCTGATGCCACACCCGGTCTTGATCTAAGGGGGGCGACGTGTGTGAAGAAGCCCCTGCCAAGGAGTGCACAGCGAAAAACCTCCAAACAACCGTCTGCCATCTTGGATTTACGGAGAAAATATATGGTTTTCTGGGCACGCTCCTATGCTGCCAATACAAAAGAGAAGCCAACCGTTGTCCGCAAACTCCTCCCACGAGCGTCGATGAAAAGCGCCCAAACCTTCCTATCCATCGCAAGCTATACCCCATCTCAATATAAGGTGGTAGACGTGCTAAAATAAGCTGCTGCTGGGGAGTGCATGGCGAAAACCCAGGATGAACTGACTGTCAGCCATTTTGGATCTGCAAAAACATACAGGAGCCCTCTACAGGACGCACTACACCCCCTACAGGAAGCACTCGACTACTTTACAGTATACACTGGACCCTCCTACAGGGCTTGCCGAAGGCGGGGGCCTTGCAGCTAGTATTATCATATTCGTGACTGTGACATCATTAAAATGGTTGCCTCACCCAAATGTTGGAGTTTTCAACTACTCAAAATCGTATTAAGAAGGGTTAGAGATGTAATGAGAAGTGAATGAAACGAGCCAAGAACAATAATTAACTTGATTTGTGCTGCTAACAAAAAAGTGTATATTGGCTGAAGACCAAGCACGAATTTACTGATACCAATACCAACCTTGAAACCCTGTTATTGGCCGATACCAATAACTGATCCAATTATTGATGCAACCCTAGCTCAAACACAATCACACCTGTCTACAGCACAGTCAACAAGGAACCTAGCATACACAACCTAGCCAAATAGCTGACCTGATTGAAATCCTTGTGTGTAGCTCTTGCTTCCACCATAGCTCCCACCTGATTGACCCATCCCTCCTCCGCCCTGGTATCTTGGCTCAGCCTTCTTCACTTCGACCTGCAGATGGCAGAAAGCACACAACATTTCATGCACTACACAGTGGTCATGATACACAAAGCCAGCACACAGCTGATTAAGTTATATGTGAGCGTCGCCAGTAGAATTGCAATTTAGGGTCAACCAGCAATTTTGGAAAGTGGCCACCAAAAACCAGCAACTTTCAAGGGACGAAAAGTGGCATTCAACGTTATTGCTGAGGATTGTGAGCAAGTGCACAGCGATTACGCATGCCATTTACATAATTTGCAGCACAATTCGTACCTTTCAATGCTAGAAGTTAGCTTTGAACTTTTATTTTCCAAGTCTACTCACAGTTCTCTGAACAGGCTTTTTGTAGCTGGAAATGTCAGTATCCATCTTCTGACAGACTCATTACCAATATTGAAAATCAGATCAATCAATGAAAATCAAAACTAAACAGCGAAGTAGACGCTTGTTTCAACACTATGTTGAGTGAAACCACTTTTAGTACCACCACTTGTGGTCATATAGCGTAGTACACAATACAACTACTAGTAGTTCCTTGAACACCATTTTGCCTGAAATGATTAGTGCATAAATACAACAGAAGCAGTGAAATTGTCCGCATGAACACAATCTGGATCTAATCTGCATTGCCAAATGGATTTACTGCAGTTGCTGTGAGAAAGCAATTTAGAGGCATAAGGTCTTGGAGACGCTGAAGACAAAGGCTTCCACAATCATTGTAGAACATTGAAAATACACAGCTTCACACCATATGTGCACAAGCATGTGGACCGTTCACAAGTCCCACTGATGAGCACTGACTTCAAATTACAACACAACTGAGAACAAACCACACTGTTATGCCACCGGTTACAACTAGTTGCCTTATGATGTCACTTGTAAATGGCATACGTCCTACAGCTGGGATGCCCAAAGAAATGTAAATTGCCACTTGCTGAACTAGCTCATGGCTTTCTCTAGCCTACAAAGCAATACAATGTGGCGTCTAGCGTGAGAGTCCGCTAGAATAGCTGCATAGCTGACAGAGTCGGAGTCAGAGTCCTTATCCTTCACACAATAGTTTAGTACGAATATCATTGCCATTTAATTATTCACAACTGTTCATTATGGTATGCGACACAGAAAACCCGGAATTCCTTGGTTGTTCTGAGCAGGCATCTGTCAAAGGCTACATAGTCCAACACAGTCCGTCTATGCAGATCGAATGAGAAAAGGCAGACCGAACCCGACAAAAATGGTGGAAAGACAATCAAAATACATGGTGCTGAAATACAGACATTTGTGCATCAACAGTAACGGAAGAAGACATCACAAGGCCTCTATCATATTATCAATGAATGAATGAAGATATTCGTTTGTGTGCGTGGACGGATACACAGCTTCGCGACTCAGAATTGCACAGGACTTCAACGTACGCATGAGCATATCGACCTGGCAACTGACTCCACGTTTGTACATAATGTGGCAGACTACTTCTGCTAAATACGTATGAATCCACAAATGTACAACCTCTGCAAATTCCACACAGACTCTGCTAAGTACCCGCATGGCGGCCATGGATCGCCCCTGCTATTAGCGTACAACCTGCATGCTTCACAATGGATAAAGTTAAGTTCTCCACACCACGTACCCTATGTAAGATAATGCTGGCTTTATTAGCTGTGGTGTATTTGTATAGAATGTTTGAAGGTAAATGCTCACCTTCAAACATTCACACCTTGAACGAAATGTTTCTACATTCATTTATGCCCTGCTCCAAAGAGTAACCGTAGCAACCAAAATGGCTACACGTGTAGCTGTAGGGAGTCACCACTGAAGCAACGTTCTTTGCTGCACAGTAAGAGACATACAGCTGCTAACATATCCTAGATGCTCTCTGTATCATTCAAGTATCCACGGCTTAGACACTTAATATGATCAAGAGGAATTTGCAATCTGCATCACAAAAGGCCACACTGGTCATCCACATAAGTCTACATTCCGCTGCAAAGCAATCTGCACAATATCACTTGGCAGGATCACTAAAAACACAAGTAACACGTGTGTCAAGTACCACATGTGCTCACAAGCAGGTCAGAATACACCTAACACTAAACTATTTACCACATATGTACATGCAACATAGACCAAGCTAATACCAGGAATGCAACTTACTCTCTTATCCTTGAATGAGACAAACTGCTCAGCACACAGTTTTTCCACATCATCTTCGGACTCAAAAGTGACAAATCCGAAACCTACAACAACAAACATTACTTTACTCAATGCAACTGTCAGGCACAAATGTGTGTGCACACACAAACATAGTCTAGTCTTGCATAGCCAGACTGCCATTTGTACAGGCTATGCCCTCCCAAAAGATGGTCTGGGAGGTAATTCCAGCCTTTTCTGACAGGGTCTGGGGAAGTCGGACAGATGATAATTAATGCTTCCCTTATCAGGCAGAGAGGTGGCCTAGCACCTAGCCTTGTGGCCACTGCCTCCCAGGTGTAAGCCCGCACTAGTCTATCTAGCTAGACCTCTTTCACATCAAAGCCTTAACAGAAGCAAGGAAGGTCTAGACCAAAGAGGTTGCTGCTGCTTCAGATGACAGCAGCAATTATGGAGACACCGGCATTTATTGACCAAAGTAGAGACAGGGCAGCAGTTGTATTAATACGTTCGCTGCAGGCTGTGAAACCCCCTCCCCCCCCCCGATCATTGAGGAAAGCCTAGGCGACGACGTTTCCCACCCTCTGGTCGTATATTGCTCTCGATACTGAGTAATATTCGTCGACGTTGTTCGTAATCGACGTTCTTAATAAACGCCCAGTAGCGCGTTGATTGCGAGGTGTGGAATTTACACATTCTGTTATACCCTACTTTTCTTCCGCCCCCGCCCGCGATGACATAGTAGGGTCTAGCGGCTAGACTACTGACACACACACACACACACAGACACACACAGACAGACACACACACACACAGACACACACAGACAGACACACACACACACACACACACACACCACTCACCCCTCATTCTCTGTGTTGCCTTATCAAATTTGAGTTCCACGTCAGTTACAGTGCCAAAATTGGCAAAATATGTCCTGACTTCTTCTTCTTGTGCACCCGCAGGAATGCCACCAACGAAGACTTTCTTAACTTTTTCAGTTGGCACAGAGGTGCTATGTGCGCCGACCTTTCCCGCACCTTGGTTGACAGCTCGTTTGGGGTCAATCTGCGTAAGCATGGTACAAACACAGAATCAGGATCTCACAGGTTTACCTATACTGCATTAAATAGCAACACTTTTCAACTTCAGGTATCAGGAGTACGGTACACAGAAGAAAGCAGTTACTGTACTACAGATACACATATGGACGTAATTGATGATACATACAGATACCGTACAAGTTGAGCTACGGGTGCTGTAAGGGATGAGCTACAGGTGTTGTATGGGTAAAGCTACAGGTGTTGTATGGGTCTAGTTACAGGTGTTGTATGGGTCTAGTTACAGGCTGAGCTACGGGTGTTGTATGGGTCTAGTTACAGGCTGAGCTACGGGTGTTGTACAGGTTGAGCTACAGGTGTTGTACAGGTTGAGCTACGGGTGTTGTACAGGTTGAGCTACGGGTGTTGTACAGGTTGAGCTACGGGTGTTGTACAGGTTGAGCTATGAGTGTTGTACAGGTTGAGCTACAGGTGCTGTACAGGTTGAGCTACGGGTGTTGTACAGGTTGAGCTACGGGTGTTGTACAGGTTGAGCTACGGGTGTTGTACAGGTCGAGTTACAGGTGTTGTACAGGTTGAGCTACGGGTGTTGTACAGGTCAAGCTACGGGTGTTGTACAGGTTGAGCTACGGGTGTTGTACAGGTTGAGCTACGGGTGTTGTACAGGTTGAGCTACGGGTGTTGTAGAGGTTGAGCTACGGGTGTTGTAGAGGTTGAGCTACGGGTGTTGTACAGGTCTCTGTGTTCTACTTCAGTCCTGCATTGGGCAATTTCTGCACAACTCTCCTCGAAATGCTAGTGGTAGAGTCCTGTGCTTCTTGAAATCCGAAACAAGATTGTAGCCGACTCCAGACAACAGGTAAAGAACAAGTATTCCAAGTTAAAAACTTGTGGGGCTGCCGCCCCAACTCAAAATACTTGCTCCCTTTGGTCGCAGTTCATTCACGATAGGTAAACATGACATTGTGTCATACACTTTGATGACATCACACACACACACGCACACACACACACACACACACACACACACACACACACACACACACACACACAAGCACAGAGAAATCTTCAGCAGATAGACACATGACTGCTTACAGCACATACATTTATAATGAGTACTTACAGAAACATAATGTACCAAGGAACCCACAGTCACGAGAGTAGCTAGTGTTCTGTTATGGCAAAAGTTACATACGAAGTATGCTACAGCGCAGTACGCGTGGGCCAGGTTCTAAAGAACATTTAGAAGGGCATTTGTGCACACTAAGCTTTTTAACGCTATAGACGGTTGAAAAATGTTAGCTTGTACATATCACCGTGCTCACCAGTTTCTACGTTACTCTTGTCATGTGTTCTAGGTGGCGGAATGAAGTCCTCCCGAGGCGGATGCGGCCATTATCGAAGAAGGCGCAGGGTGAAGTCGATGACCTGTTGGCCGCTGTCTCAAAGCTGTCTTTTTGCCTGTTAGCCAGAAGTGCTGTAGGAGTCTGTTTCACGATCGGCGGCGGAAGAGAACGTCCAAAGTTCGCTAAGACGACATCGCACACAGTCCACTTCCGGCCGAATAAAATGGCCAACAATATAAATTCCCTATACCCAATACTTTGCCCAATACATTCAATACAAATGTAAGCATTGACGTACAACCATAGGTTTGCGTATTATATATATACTAGCAGGAAAGCCCACTTTCGGCGGGCTTTCCTGCTCTGGTGCCTCCACGACGGCTGCTGCACAATAGCTACTTCATGACAGTGCGGCTTATGGTTGTGTGGGTATGCCAGCTGGTAGGCCACAATCATAGCTATGCATGCATGTTGCAGGCAATACTGTGTGTAGCATGTTGTGGACAGAGATGGATATGACATAAAATCAACTGCAAAATTGGCAGTCTAAGAATGGAACTGAAGAACAGTGTATGTGGGCACATCAAGTAAATTGGAAGCTTATGTATGCTCAGGGAACACCATGTCTTAAGATGGTTTTGGACAGGTCATGCATGGTACTGTTCCAGGTCAAAGTGTGATGAAAAGTCACTAATTGAGCTACTTTATCTCACTTTAGCCTAGAACAGTACCATGCATGTAGTGTCCAAAACCATCAAGACATGTTGCTCACCTGAGTGTACTTAAGCTCCAATACTTGATGTGCCCACACAGATATATAACGGTGGATAGAAGGTGCAAAATGTTGCCGACAGATTGTTAGCTATCATTGTCTTGATGCAAAAGCAGCAACATGCTCACAGAAGGAAGAGGATGTTGCTGCTGCATTGTAGATTCATATTGTAGCTGATTTATTTCAGCATGGTGCCATAGATAGTGTTAGCCGCAGCGCTGTTCAATGGCAGAGCGCGAGCGCTCTCCCTTGCGCATGGTGCCTCCATTTGAAACCTTAAATAACCAGAATCCCATATACGCAAACCGTAAACGGACAAAAAAAAAACATGGCATCTTTTTCCGTAACGGAGGGAAAATGTGCGGCGCTCTTTGCAGGCACGGCGAATCATCTTCTGTTTACCCCCTTATAACAATCACCATGCGACGCTTTGTAGCAATCCCGAGTTTCACGGCAATCGTGCACAAACTGCGTGAGGAGTTTGCGAACATAGGATTTGAGCTCTACCAAAATATATATAGAGATATCTATATATATCACCATAACATGAAGCCATACGAAAAAGTCAATTTGAAAACAATATACGTAGGTGTTGTCTGTGGCAGCCCCTAAAATCATTGCAACATGTGCAGGAATAACACTTGCACCAACGCCAGGAAAAAATTGGATCACTAGTTGACTACTCTTACACCTTTGTGGTGAGGATCACAGGGCTAAGTAATCATTCTTGCGATCAACACCTTCAAGCTGTATCAATTCCTTATGGGCATGTGTTAGTACTACAGGTTATGTCGCATGCCAGTATGAGCATCAACAACAGTATGGCACTTGCCGGACCACGAGTCACAATACACTGGAGTTAGTTTCTGAAAGGGAATTGAGGCCACGTGTGTCCATACAGACCACCACACTTGGGTGGGAACGCTACTAGTAGAGACGATGGGAGAGTAGCTGGACTGTCTTGTGCCAGACAGTAGTCACACTAAGATGAAGATGATGGCAATGTTTAGGCTCGTAGGCCTTTGTCAGTGATGTACATTCAAAGCTGCCAAGTAATCAGTTGTGACTGCTTGTGCTATATATTTACTCAAATTCGCTTTGCCACGTTGGATCTGTTGCCATCACTTTTACTGTAGTGTTAGCACTGCCTTAGTGTATCTACCTACCCTACCCCACCGCTGAACAAAGGTACGTGGTAATGCAATAACTTGGATAAAAGATAACATATACTAGGCAGATGTTCATCATCATGGGGGGCGAGCCTGAGTGAGTGGAAGTGTGGTGTGAAACTTGCTGGGCAATAGCATAGAGTAATGAAGCTATGTAGCTGGCTAGGTAGTACTGCAATGTATGTAGCTAGGAGTTGGAATTGAGATGAGAGCTGATGCATTGAGTACCGCATCCCGTCGCGCATGCACAAGTGTGAAGGAGCAGGTTGAGCCTCCACACTACTGTTGTGGAGAGGCTCCAAGGTGGTGAACGTCAGGCCAAGTGGAGAAGCTAGTTGGTAACTGCGCATCCTCCCTGCAGGCAGTTGTTTGTCTGGCAGCCTTTGCCGCTGAAGCGCACTCTAAAGTCGTAGACTTATTCAGTTTGTAAAGGCCCGAGTGGCTAGGGGAGTCATTCATCATATTGCTTGATACACACTAGCCGAAGTTAACAATTGTTCCTGACGTTTCAGTGACTCTACTATCACCTTCATCAGTGAACAAGACGTAGTCTTCAACCAGCATTCTCCTCCTTAATGCACATTCTCATTCAAAATACTCTATCAATCATCAGTTAAAAAGCCAGCAAAACATCATGACAGTTTTGTACGGGAGCTTTTACTGGAAGACTGCCCTGCCTGGCCCAAAGAAGCTCTTTCCAACCAACAGTCTATTGAACCTTGATATAAATTCAATGACATCAGCTGCTGCATCCCCTACTATCTGGACAATGGAACATTCACAGGGAAATTGCTAGGAAGTAGTTTGAGTTCAGGGGAGCCCCAGTGTCCCATGGTCTTTATCTTGTAATACATGTTTGCTAAGCACTTTCCTTCTACAGTGACACAATTTAAGCAAGTTATTGCTGAGATTGTAGAGACTCAATGTTGTGTCATACGTGAAGGCAAAGACATAAGAGCAATTTATGCAACATAAATAATAAAATATTCAGAGTGTTTCAACCTGAGGGTCTGTGTAAGACTGTTGTGTCAAAGTGTCATTCTATCATATACGTATAGAATATTGCAAGAATTTCAGCCACCACTGTATGGATAAATGAATAACATGTAACACTGTGTAAAGCAGTCTACTAAGAGTGGACCACTTAACCCTGCACACCATTGACACGTCAGGAGTTACTGCTGCATCAGGTACTCCAATGGTGCCTGATCCTCTGCATCTTGAATTTTAGGGGTTTTATCACTAATGTGTGCAACTCATCTCAAGCACTCGACTATATTGGAGAGACACCAGTAACTCTGCCATTTCACATTTGCACATGCAACATGTGAAGTTACACTGTAGCACAGTTAGGTGTGTGAAAGCCAATTCAAAACATTTGACCCTGCGAGCCACAGTTGCCTATTTCATACACCAACCTATCAGAAACACACTATTGGTATGCTGCCACTAAATGGAATGAAGGGAAGCTGCACCCCAAACTCGAGACCCAGAATATAACCCAAACATGTACATGATGATTTACACAGTCCTCAAACACAAATGCACATTCTTTGCATTGCATATACAGTGAAATCAGTCTAAGATGGTCACTGTGTAATGCAGTCACCTCTCTAAAACAGCCATTTTCCTGGTGTGAAATTATTATCTAGTGCACATAGCACTAAAGCATTGCAATCTACCTCTATAATGCAGCCTCCTCTCTATGAAGGCCAGTTATAGTAAACTGGCCCACAGGTGGCTGTCTTAAGCAGGTTCTACTGTATTACATGACAAACCTAGACATCGGCAAGACCGTGTGTGTGCGCTAGGGGTCGGGGTCTACGGGTCAACTCACTTTCTTCTCGTCAAGCATATGGTGTTGGTCGGATGCGAGGGCCAAGTCAACAGAACTTGGATCAGCGAACGTGACAAAGCCAAAACCTCTGCAAAAGTAAAGCCCAAACCAGCACACTGCATTATGACCTCCCTCCCACTGACGTGCTTGAGTGAAAGACGTCAGACTCTTACCTAGGCTTCTTGGTGACATTATCCATCATTATGACGCTATCGGTTACCTCCCCGTACTGGGAGAAGTAGGTCTTTAGTGCTTCGCTACTGGTATTCCAGCTAAGTCCTCCGACAAAGATCTTCCTGTACACATACACACAGAGTTAGGTAATAAAGCTTCAGTAACTTTACTTCACAATGTCAAACTTCTAAAACCTACTTGCTGTCTATCTCCATGGCTCCGTACTGTTCACGCTTTACCTAAAGGTACCTTAAGCTTAGATGAAGCAGATTTACTTTATCTACTGATCACTAAAGGTTACCCTTACACGTTGATTGGCGGGAGAGTGATACTGAGCGTGCGCAGTAAGATCACGTGAATATTTTGGCGCGCGAAATATAAACTCCACACGTACTGTATGACTTTGTGTTAAACGCCTCCCTCTCTCACTCACATGCCAAGTCTTTTTGTTAATCTTTAATCCACCCCTCCTCCTGCCCCTTCCAAGGAGTTTGCATGCAATGGCACCATAGTGGAGCACCTCACCCAGGGCATGGTGAGGTTATCCAGCTGCAGGGAGGCCAGAGGAAGAATATTTGAGACTTTTTAATTTGCATTGAATTGGCCAAAGATAAGGTTAAGGTCCATGGCTTCTGGGTCTTCTTTATTCCAGTAGTTACTGTACGCATACAATTATCCATGCTGATTTGATATACTGCATGGCCACGTTGGCCAGGACTCCCTACCCTGTGTACAATGACCAACTCCTGTAGAGTGAACATGGTACGATAGTAACCAGCGTATATTTGCTGGAGTGAAGCTTGGTATTTAAGGTGTGGGTCCCGCCCACGTGTGACCTTTGCACTGCGAACGCGTGACCTTTGACCTTTGTACTGGTCCCTAGGCAGCAGCTAACATAATTCCAAGGTTACACCCGGGAGAGACCCACAACCTTATGCTTCAAAAGCAGATAAAAATAATAAGATGGCAGGAGATGAAAGGATGGAATGGGTGGATGAATGAACGACTGGACTGGGGCATAGGCTGTGGAAACAAACTAGCAAGCTTAGCTCTATATAAGAAAAATTCACTGTTGAGGCACTGGAGCAGCACAAGGCAAATTTACTTCTGAATTAAGATCTCTGGAGCTCAGGCTCGGTTTAAGCTTGAGATTAATATCAAGCATGTAACACCCACATTCCTCACCCTATCATGCAGGCAATCAGCTACACTTGTTTGTGTGCAAATAGTTAATTTGGATACTCAGTTCACATCCTTGCAGATAAGAATTGAGCGGCAATTTAATATGCAAAGATTATGCAAAGTGTATATTATATTATTAGGCCAATTTGTAGGTGCCTTCAGAGTAGCCTGTGGTTAGTGGATTTCCCATTTCAAATATGATTACCTAACCTAACCCAATTCTGGCAGTGAGCGGTCTGGGGCAAAATTGCATGATATTACATGCAGACCATTTATCATTACTAGCGAATACCTGCCTTTGGGTCGGGTCTCAGCCTGTCATTGGCAATGTGAGTGCTAAACCAACCAAAATCAATTCCATGTATTAACTTTCTATACAGACTGTCTCTTGAAAATCGGGCATGTACAGAATCTCCTCTTATTTCATTTTGTATAAAAAAGCCCTGCAGTGACAATCACTCCTGGGTATGCTGCGACAAAACCTTCTGCATTTGGTGTACTTTAGCTATTCAACAAACAAACTTATTCTTTGCCTGGGCTATAACTCTTTGTTTGTGCATCTTGGCTATACGGAGACCTGGGATGAAAGGCACTGCCAAGGTTATAGGTTATGAGCATGGAGGCCAGACTGCAAGTAAGCCAAAATGAATGCAACGATGATGATTGTGTACTAACAATGAGTAAATTACCTGGTACCTTTAGTTGAACATCTTTTAGGCTATTTCAGTCTTCCATATCTTGTGCAGGGAAATCCCCACTCGTAACTTCAGAAGTGCATACTAAACTCCTAAGCCAAAAACTGTACCAAACTTTGTTGAAGTTTGATGTTGTCACTTTAGCCTTCCTTACTACTAGATCTGTGCTAGGTATTGCTACTATTTTTACAATATTGTTACTATTATGATGTTAAATTTTGTTGATAACTGCTATAAAGAATACAATGGGGTACTGGTTAGGCCCTTTATGGGTAAATAAGTACAAGGTTAAGCCCAAATAAGCAGTATTAGTGCATAGTTCCTTTGCTCTTGGGCCTCGTCTTTACCCTACTATACTGCCTGTACATAATTCACCATGCATACTAACAAATAGAGCCTAAGTGGGGGAGGCTGATGATGGTTCACAACTTTGATTACAAGTTTGCATACACCTATTGTACTACATTGTGTCGCCATTTATGGGGTTTTCGTTCCATCTTAGCAGAGCCTGAAGTGGGAATGTAGATCATGTCCTGCCACATGCTGAACACAAAATGGCAGTTTCTCGTTGAATACAATGTTGCTGAATCTCCCTCAGAATCTCCCAGATGCCCCCTCATCAGCCTGAATTAAGCACTTACATGAAGTGATCGTTTGGTGTGACTAACCTACTGATGCTGCATGTGCACAAGGACTACACAGACAAATTAGACCTCCCTGCATGCCTGAACGTATGTGTATGGCAGTGAGCATCGGCTAAATCTTTTCGGAAAGTTTTGAGTGTCTTCTTTTCATTTATAGCGTTCTTGTGTGACAGTGCTATAGGGGACTTTATTACAGTACTGTCCTGGCTATGCATTAATGTATTATGCTTCATTCCCTGGGTCATCGTAATGCATTGCAATTTCTTTATGTTTCAATTCATGTACAAATGATATTTGTTGACTTTAATGTACAAATGTGCATGACTCCAGCAATTAAAGCCGTACCATGATTTAAATGCTTCCTACCTGCCAGAAAATATATCACGGCATTGTGTTCTGTCTGATAAATGTATCAGTGTCAAAACAGTACAAGACTGCTATGATCGTAGAGTATCAGTACTTGAGAAAGAGAGTAAAACAGTAAGATGCGTACCTCCAAACTACCAATGACTGTTGGAAGTCTTTGCTAGACACAACAGGGTGCTGATTGGCAAATTGAAACTCCCTCTCTAACACAGAAGTCATTGCACTTTGATCAAAACGATGACAACCAATGTATTCAAACTGGTCAATAGTGTCAACGACATCAGCTTGTTCGTAATACTTGTCCATATCACAGCCATATGGTGAAGAACCACTAGGGGCAATGCACTCCTCATGTAGTGCACAGTCAATTAATGCTGAAAGAATGCGCTTATGCAGAAAAGAGCAGTTTCGGTATAGCTGAAGACCTCCTTCCTTTTGATAGCGCTTCGACACCTGCTTTCGTGATACTTGCAGATATTCATACATTTCCTCCCTAGTAAATGCTCCATCATACATTTTATTATTACTAACTTTGATGGGGAAATTCTGTACCCTTGGAATGAGAATGTCCACGAGAGGGCGTCTCAGCCGGACACTTGAGTCCATGTAAAATACAACCTCATACTCTGACAACATCATCCTCATTGATAATGACTTCCAAGCAAATGTTTCCAGTCTCTGCACATGAGGTGGGAAACTGTCAAATGGGAACTCTTGAACTTCAACATTGTGTAATCGTTGCAGTTGTTCAGCTTGTCCGATGGTAACACCAAGGTTTATGACAATGATCTTCATATCAGGCATTATGTTTTGAACAGATGCAATGGCATCCAGTAATTCTTTCCAGTGATTTGAGGATGCAGCAGTGAGGACTACTGTCTTGCAAGCCATGAAGTCAACACATGTACAACCTTGTACATGGGATTCATTCCCAATGGATGAAGCATTGAGCTCTCCGCATAGTTCAGGTAGAGCCCCTTTTTCAGCTTCCTTGCAACAATGTTTCTTATTACGGTAGGGTGTGAGACTTAATAATTCCAACTCTGAGCACAAAACACTGACCTTGTCAGGGATCTGAGGAGCACATAGTAGAGAAACAAGCATAAGTGCACAGAAAACTTACAACATGTTCATGGTATACATACGTGTGGAACAACCCATGCAGAAGTACATACAATGAAGTAATACTATGAAACAGTGTGAAAAATTCATTTTACACACAAGGCAATTGGGACGAAGAATGGCATAAAACAAATTCAGATGATGGGAGAGTGAGAGTGGTGTGGATGCTCATGTACTAAGAGGCCTCTATGAAAAGCGAGCAGACAGTGTGCGAGCTATCAAAGAGTTGTACTGGTCTCAAGCAACGTACTTCCAAAACTATGCTCAACACCACCGAGAAAGCTGTCAATTGAATCACAAGCTGGCAGTCGATGATTCTAGTTGCCAGCTATACCCTGAATATCCTGTTCACCATCCACCAACAGAATTGGGCATACTAAAGGTCTAGCCAGGATGATGCTACTAGATTGCTACCATTTGTCAGGACAAATGACCCCAAAAAGCACTGCATGATATGATGCATACGATATCACAGTAAAATGACCGGTAGATGGGTGGGTTTGGTATGTAGTCTCAAAACCAGCCCCACATCCACAAATAGGCTGCACTGCAATGGAAGCAAGAAATGGGTTACAGAGCTACACTGCATGGTCAGTGGTAAGCTTCTTGTGTCACAACTCCATAGCAATGTTGTCAAGGATTGCATGAAAGCATACTGAATCAACTGATTGCTACAACAAAGGAATCTGTGGACATCGCATTGCTCCACATTCTGATTGGTAACTTTTGCCAAGGACTATGCAGATAAGCCATTTTCGTGGAAATGGGGCAGCATAAACTACTGTGCAAGCTCTAATTTTCGTGGGACTCTATTTTCACAAATATCATGACTCATTCAGCTTTTGTGACAATAAAGTCTTGCAAAATGTTTCACCCTTTACAGATCCAATATACAAATACATTGCATATGATACTAATATAAATATCTAGGCAACCATTCGCAAAATGAAAATCACAAATTACCCTTCCAAACAGCCATTTGTGAAACTTTAGTCCTGTTAAAAATAAGAGCTTACATGGTACTATGAGACAAGTTAGGCAAAGCTGTCCATTTCCCATGTGAAGGAGGGTCAGTTTCAGTCTGTTAATGTATGGACTTGTGCACTTTGCAATAATTGCTGCATCACAAACAGATTACAGAAAAAGGGTGAAGTATTTCTGGTTTTCATGGCTGTGGAATGACATCGATACAGAGAGTGCACTGCACTGCGATTGAAGCTGTGTCTGGCATCTGGACTGAACAGCTATGATGTCAAAGCAGTTTCAAGCTGTGCTTGCCATCATTTCTAGTACAGATGCCTTCATGGTTCAACGACTGGTTTCAAGAAGATCCTGTAGCAATCGGATCTCTTGTTCATTCCCAAACTGAGCTGAAATTCTTTGCACTTCGTCTAAGTCGTCTGATCGCTAGACTTACAGTAGCCATGGCAGGTGCCTGATCCATGCTGAGGTAAGGTAGGGGGATTCCGAGCAAGGTGGGGTTTCCGAACACGGCGCCGCTTTTCACCTGTACGCAGTAGAACAGCTTCCTTCTTTGTACGCAGTTAGCGCAGGAGTCAATGTGTTGGCTGACGTAGTGAGAAGCTGTTCCATCGAGTACAGGCGGAAGGCGGCGCCATGTTCGGAACCCCCATCTTGTTCGGGTTTCCCTACCTTACCTAAGCTACCCCTTTAACTCTACCCACACATTATCAAGCCTAAACCTAACTTGGTGACCCCCACCCTCAGCCAACCACGGCTTAGCTACGTACCTTGTCAAACGAGGTCGTTCTTATTCTGGTGAGCTCCACATCTATAAATAGTCTGAAGCCAATAAACAGCAGAACTAACAGCACAACCACAGCGACTAGTAACGCGCCGCGACGACACCTCACTGCATACTTCATTTAAAGTATTCTTCGGTCGATAGATGGCCACGTGCAATCTAGCCGCCAGCCCTACTTCGTCAGCGCGATTCCTTGGCATTTGATTGCGCAATGCATTGCGCAATTTGCTGGCATGGGGGGGGGGGGGGGGGGGGGCTGATACGCAGCATGGAAGCGCCAGAGAATCGCTGTGCCTTTTGCGCAGGTAGCTGTACGCCAAGACAAAGGCGCAATCTGTCGGCCATTCTACGCAGTGGCGGACCATTGTGCTCCTTTTGAGGACGATGTACATAGGAGAACACTGCATGTACTGTGCATTTATATTGAGACATGGTCATGTGTAGTATTCCAAACAACACCGGATATGTCCGGTTGATGGATCTTGGGGAGGCCATATAACTTGGGTGGTACACTAGCATTGGGTTTAAGCATTCTGCCCAGGTCACTGGGTATTAGACCCTCCTGTTCAAGTTGTCTGACTTCCTTCAGAACCTTTCTGTCAGTGGCTGGAGTGGTGTCAGTCTTCACAATTTAACAAGATTCATGAACCGGACATCCCCCTGAGATCCATTGTGTCAAGCATTGGATCACCCACCTACCAACTGTCTAAGCACATCACAGCATTAATAGCCCTCCTAGCTGGTCAGACAACCTCCCACGTAATGAACTCAAGCACTTTGTAGAAAAGCTCAGGGGAGTACGTCTGCAGCCACAGGAAGTTATGGTGAGCTTCGACGTGAGGTCCCTATTCACCAATGTCCCTGTAAGTGACGCTTTGAAAGTTATTCTCCAAAGGCTTCAAGAAGACACAACATTGGCAGGTAGGACATCACTACCACCAGAACGCATCATCCACCTCCTTGAACTGAGCCTTCAAACAACTTATTTCACCTTCCGTGGGGAGTTCTTCTGACAGCAAGATGGAGCAGCAATGGGATTACCAGTATCACTGGTGGTTGCCAATATGTACATGGAGATGTTCAAGGAGTTAGCATTGAACTTAGCACAGAACTGACCTAGAATGTGGAAAAGATGTTGATGACACCTATTGTATAATGGAGATGAGACATGTGAGTGCCGTTCTCGTACATCTCAACAGCCTGCGTCCATTGATAGAGCTCACCATGGAGATGGAAGAGAATGGCAGCCTACCTTTCCCCAGGTCCTGGACACACTGATAAGATACAATGACGAAGGAATGATTGACATCAGTGTGTATTGGAAACCCACATATATGGATTGTTACCTGCAGTACTCCTCTCACCATCCCAACCATGTGAAAACGTGGAGTGGTCTCTGGACTCCTCCATAGAGCTGGAGCCGTCACACAAGGAGAGCACAGGGAGAGAGAAGAAAAACATTTAACCCAGGTGCTGCAGGAGAATGGGTACCCATACGAAGTGGTCAGGACTGCATCCCACCCTCAACAGCAAAGGACACAGGAACAACCATGCCACACCCTCTACATCCCTTATGTATCTGGTCTAGGTGAGGATCTCAGGAGAGTCTATAGAAGGCACAACATCAGAACAGTGTTCAGGACCCCCTCCACTCTAAGACAAGAATTAAGCAGGGTCAAGGACAAAGACCCCATGTGGAAAGTGTCTGGATTAGTGTATGAGATTCCTTGCAGCTGTGGGCAATTGTACATAGGGGAAACCAAGAGGGCACTTGATACATGGCTGAAAGAACACCAGGTGGCTACAAGAAGAGGCGAGACAGAAAAATCAGCCATTGCAGAGCATGCCTGGTCCCAACATCACCAGCCCCTGTGGGGGGAGACAAAAGTCCTGGATCATACAGGAAACAACACCATCCTGGAGATCAAAGAAGCCCTCCACATCTCTCTCAGGAACCCAAGGGAACTGGTGAACAGGGACCAGGGTCTCAGCATCGATGTTTGTTGGAAGCACCTCATCAACAGACCACTGAGAAGACAGCCACAGAGTAGGACTTGAACTACCCTACTTAGATGCATGACATCATCCTTTGTCTGACCAATCAGTGTAGAGTAACTGTCTATTTAGTGCAGACTTCTCACCTTGCAGTTTTGTTTTTGTGTACTCCGATGAAGGCCACAGCATGTGGCGGAAATGTCAGTATTGATTCATTGTGGTTGGAACAGAACAAATCGCTACCTCAATCATTGTGATATATGGGTGGCTATGATAGCCAGTGTGACACATGTAGTGTCTCCTAATGAAGTCATTGACAGTACAATAATAAAATGGTAAGCTGTGGCATGAGAAGGAAAGTGAATACACGGTACAGTACTGGTGGGTGACATGATTGAATTCTACAGGGAGGTGTTTGCATAGTCTCACGCGCCAGCCCCTATTATTGCACAATCGTGCATTCTCCACAATTGTGCAATAAGGGAAATAGGGGCTGGCGCACGAGACTAGTGTGTTTCAAGGGGCAATCGCATGCGCCCGTAAGCATATTACCCCAACCCTGGATCTACATGGTAAATCTCTGGACAACCATGGTGGCCAGTGTGACACACGACAGTGTTTCCAAGTGATGTTACTGCCTGTAGCAATTGAGAGCTGTACAGTAAGCATCAAAGTGAACCAATGCTGGCTCAACCAAGTGTACATCAACTACTCACTATACATAGCTATACATAGCTACAATGGTACAAAATACTTATCATAGCTATTGACTGTACATAAATATACACATCTGAAAATACTAGATTTCGATTGTCACTCAAAGTACTTGCAATTTGGAGGTGAGAATACTTTGTTTTGGTTAAATCAATTTTGCAAATGATTTACCAAAGTCGAATTTCACGTAAATAAGTTTCTGAACATTTGAGAAAATAAGTTTCTCTTAGAAACAGTGTAAATGTTTGTAGAAATTCTTTCTCCAAAATTAGAGCTGTAAATGATTAAGGAGATTCACTTGACCACTGGGTCTGCTCCTGCTTTCTTCTGTTCCAGTGCCCCAATCTGATCTTGGCAGAATCCATAGGTACACCATCATTGCAGATAGCTCCCCACACGATTGAACGTGCATGTGATGGACGATGGCATAAGTGGTCTTGCCACTGATGACACAACTTGGTAGTGGTCATTGACATGTTTCAAATACATTTATCTGTGGCCAACATCAGTTGGCAGTTGTCTAGCTGTCAACAATGCTGGGACTGTACAAGAGCCAATGTGCCGTAGCTGTATGAAATGTGTATATAAACATTGGTTTGCAGCAGATGTGACAGTGTCAGGATCTCCACTTCCAAGCCCCAGGTGCCATCCTGGTCCATGGCAGTTGACTGAATGTAAGCCTGGACACTTGCATGTATGGTAATGTGATGTCTGAACAGAAAGTGTGCAATGGTTTGCATGTGTTGCAGAATAGCACACACTGTAAAGTGTTCTGCCTGTGAACCAGTGATGATCAAATCAAATGCTATGTACATCTTCTTGTCATTCTCAATGGTCATCTCCGTGATTTGCATGCAAATATTTGGTTATTGCATCCCCCTCCAGCCCTGAACTTCCTTGTTCATCCTTCACTTTGAAAGCCTTGTCAAACATTAATACACATCAATAATTTACTTCACCCTCTCATTCCATTCCCTTGAAAGCACTTAGTAAGTTACTAACAATACTCTTCAGGTTCACGCCACTGTGAGTTGTGCAGTTCACATGCATAACTTGCTGCCCTTCTTGTAAACTGGTCCTATCACTGCATTCTGCTAGTCACCACTGGTCCAGGACCCCTCCTATATCAGCACACCAGATTGGACTCCTTGTTAAACTTCTTGAAAGCATTCATATTTTTCTGATTACTTGCATGCATTCAGCATCTCCTTGCTCAGGCTATATAACGCTGTTCCATTACATGCCACCTTGAAATCAAAGGATCATCTCTCATGCATATACTCTGTTGATCCTTTGATGTGTAAATGGGTAAGGTAAATCTTCGAACCTATTAAAGTTTGTCCTTCTGGTAAGATAGTCTGGCCCATGGTCTGTACATACATTCTTGCATGTAAGGAATATTGTTAATGCTCCACCATGTAAGAGCCTTAATTGTTCGTCCTTTTTACATAATTACACCATCCCTACATCCTAATAATCACTGTTTTTACAAAAATGTTTTTATTATTTTTTGTATAGAATGAATTGCATGCATACGGATGCGATGCAGCTGTTCAATATGCATCAAAACATTGCAAGCAGCTAGTGGCTATTTACATGAGCATGAGTTGCACCTCTCAGTTCTCTGCACTCAGTGGCTGCCAATACCTTCATTGATTCAATGGCCAAAAACATACATTTGTAAACCACACATGGGATGGTACTGAAACCAAATTGAAATAAAATCTATGCATAAACTAATTATATCTAATCTAAATTTGTCAATTTGCAAAAATCTCCATAATTTCTATGTATACTCATTGAAACACACACATACATGCAAATAATCCAAAACCTCATGACAAACAAGCTGTTGCAGTTAGTTGTGCAGAATACCACACACGTCAACTTTCTACATAATTACTTGGAAATACACCACGCACAGATGGGTCTGCCTCAATGTAGCCTTCCTGCAGGGGACAAAGACAGATGGCATGAATGAGGTGTATGTGTATTTCGTGCTCTACCCAAAAAATCACCCATCTGGCCATACAGTTACCTTAAGTCTGCTAATTTTATCAGGTACTTACTTTAGTAAGACTAGCTGAATACCTGCCCTTCGGGTGGGTTCCCAGCATATCGTTTGAAAATTGAGCGTTGAACCAATGGTAACTGTCTATTTGATTGGGAGCATTCTGTAGACTCGCACCGTAAAACTCTGTGCATACAGAATTTACTTATGTCAATCCATTTCGTCTAAAGGAGTTCAGGGACGAGAGCCCTAACCACCTTAGGTCACCCCCCGGACTGCCATGATATACTCTTCCCAGTTTGGTGAAGATTGGTAGAAAATTGGAGGAGTTTCCAAAACAACGAAACACGATCTTTTCCCTATGTCTTAGGTATGGCAGTGACCACAAAAGTGGCAAGAACTCGGATGGAACGCCTTTAAACCAAATTGTGGCTCGACCAGGTTACTTTTGCTACGTGTCTTCGTAATCTTACCACTTTTCGTGACGTTCTGTCCAGAATTGAAGGAGTATGTCCTGAACATCGAAATGTGTGTTATGTCTATTACAATACGATCAGCAAGTACAGTGGAACCCTGCTAAGCAACCACCTCTATAAAACGACCACCTTAAAAATAAGGCCGTTTTGGTTTAGTTCCAAATCCATGTATATAATGAATTATGATTCCCAGAAGTAAGACCACCTTTCATGGCCCGGATGGTGGTCTTGTATCTGTAGTAAAAATCTCAAAAAATTGCACCTGCAAGCTTTGCTTTGTACAGGCAAAAGATTATACACAAAAATGCTAAAACTAGTAGTACCGACCAAAACCTGGACTTTACAAACTGTTCATGGTTCCAACCACATTACAATACCTATTCATTTTGCGTACACAGTTATATCACCATTGCTGCTGTGGCACTCGTGTGGTTGCACTTCCACTGTACCTGCAACGCCCTGTGAAGCCTTCATGACAGGACCAAGCCCCTACTTACCCACCAATCCAGAGTGTGCTTCTTGGTGACAACAATCCTCTCCCCCTCCTTGAATGCTAGCTCATCTTCATGGTCAGGAAAGCAATCATAGATGGCCGTCACAATGGCCTGTCGGGGTGGAAGGGGAGGTGGAGGGGGTGAGGTGTTTGTAGAAGGGGTGCCTTGGCTGGAGACAGAAGCTTCTGGATGTGGAAGTGGGGGGGGGGGGGGGGGGGGGGTTAGTGAACACACTGCTATCAATACAATGGACTATGCAGGAACTCGCTTGGTGTGGCTGTCACTTCCTCCTTGCTTTGAGATGACAACATGCCTGGTGATGCCGACCTGTGTATCATGGCAAGAGCGTATGTGACATTACAGCATGCAACATGTTCACACAAGCATGCATGACACTACACTCAATGACAGCATTTAATCCAATAGCATGTTCTCAATTGTTCATCAAAACAAATTCCTCTCTTCACTAACGGAACTGATTGCTGCTGATCAGTGGTGGGTGTCGGCGGAGTGCTGTTACAGGTCTTCCCAGCAACAGGAGGAGTACGCTCCTCATCCTTCTTTTCGGTTGCAGGCTCAAGCAATTCAGTGGCTGACAATGAGGCTGTAAGAGGGCCTTGATCGTGTCTGACCCTAGGTGGCAAGATGTGTGGTGTACTGAGGGACTGTATGTGCAAGGGAAGGAGTGAGGGAGTGAGGGAGAGCAGGTGGAAGAGAGGTACTTAACACTATTCAGCACACACGTAAACTGTGTCTGGCCACAAGAAGCATATGCTGATATACATACAGAACATCAGGCCACTGCTCACATACAAACTAACAGGACAACAGCTATGCACGGCTCCTCTGAACACACAGGACATGCAAATTTTGTATTGCATGCACCTACTCTGTTATTGGAAAAGTCCTCGGGAGAGCAGTAAAGGCCTTCACTGTCCTCGGGGTCTTCCACTCCCCACTCAATGTCAATGTTACCACACTTGGCAAACTTCCCTCGTTTGGCTTCCCTGATCTGCATACAAGCCATGGAAGATGAAACATACTGTAGTAAGTGTATGCATGCACAAGCAAAGTAGACCTCCCTACTGCCTCTCCCCCTGGCACACACAAAACAACACAGATACACAAAATGTAAACAAAATACATGGCTGCTGCCAGCCTTGGCATCATGCCAGCCTCAGAAAGTTGGCCACATACATACGTACAAGGGGGTGAAGTCGTCCAGCAAGAACAACATGGCTGCTGTGTACTCCCCCACTGGCTGGCATCAGGGGGAACACTGACACCTGAATCAGCAGCTTCCTTGCCCATCACAGACAACTGGTCTTACTTGACGGAAGCACCTCTGAATGGACTGCAGTGGCTTCAGGTGTACCCCAGGGCTCCATTCTGGGACACTTGCTGTTCATTATCTATGTCAGCGACATCCCCAACCTCTTACCCTCACCTACTCGCCTCTTTGCAGATGACTGCACAATCTACTGCCAGGTCTCAACCCACAAGGACTGTGCTGCTCTCCAGGAAGATCTCACCAGGCTCTCCAGGTGGTGTCAGAGGTGGCAGCTCCCCTTAAACACCAGGAAATGCAAAGTGATGTGTATCTCATAGAAGAAGACGACCCCTCTTTCACCTACAGCATCAACAACACCACCCTTGAATGGGTGGACGCCTTCAGATATCTGGGTGTCACCATCAACAACAAGCTGAAGTGGGAAGACCACATTTCTGAAGTGACAGCCAAGGCCTCTGGCATTCTTAACTTGTTGAGGAGGACAATGTGGGGTTGCCACAGAGACGCTAAGACAAGAGCATACGCTGCACTGGTGCATCCCATTCTTGAGTACTCTGTTCCTGTCTGGGCACCCCATGAGCAAAAACACGTAGACACCATGGAGAAGGAGCAGAGGAGAGCTGCTAGATGGGTGAGCGGAGCTAGATGGGATAATCAACGAAACTGTTGATCCACTTCATACCTGGACTCCTGTCACGACCTCTACCAGTGCCAGACATATAAGATCATCTGTAGCATTAACTGCATCAAGTTCTCCGATTACTTCGCTTTAGAACCCTCAAATCTCACCCCTACTCTCTTGCAATTCCCCAATCCTGTATCAATGCTCTTAGATTCTCCCATTTTGTAAATGCCCTATTCATTTAGATTTCAATGACCCACCGCCTGGTGTTCTGCACCGCCATGCTTGGTAGAGACATAGAGATTTCCTCTGAACCTTTTGCTGTAACCAGAGCTTGTGTGTGCCCTACTATCTAGCAAATAGGAGTGGAGAGATGCTTACGTCTTGTGATGTGCGAGCCAGTGATCCGAAGTATGTGCTGAGTGCTCCGAAATATGTTTTCAGCACACTTTGCATCTTCAGCTGTTACACCTCGTAGGAGGTGACAAATCAGCTCTAGGCTGGTACACCATCTCTGTTTTGTGTGCCCTTGTCCAAGAATGGTGCAAATCGGCATTTGTAGGGCTGAGAACAGGCATCACCCTATCATTGGTTGTGTTCCAAATTAGATGTTGTGCCATACGGCTGCGCAACCCGCATGCCCAGATCTATTTCAGAATCAGCAGGGGTATCTCCTTCATTATCTCGAGAAGTTTCGCCTTCATCGTAAGAGGAAGACTCGCAGGATATAACAATTTATTGTTCAGTCAGTTACTTGGCCTACTCTCCACCATACTTGTGTAAACATTCCGGAGCCTACTACAAATGATGTCACAACGCTTTAGCATTATTAGAACCGGAAAACCAGAAATGCTCACGTATAATTGGTCTTTTTTGCAACTCTGCACCCTCATAACTCCCCTTCATGTGGCAAAGCACACTAAAATGGGTAAAATTGAAGATACTTCACCAAGCACTATCCATATGAAAATTAAAAAAAATGTGACAGTGGACCTTTAAGATCCATTCATGAGACTGTAAACATGGCCCTGTACCCTCATTGAAGGTCCACTGTTGTGGTCTTTGGACAATAGCATTTCCATGCATTACACACTGTGTCATGAGGCTCTCCCTGTATTCAGCTATTGTACTTTGCCATAGAAAGTTGACAACCTCTCCCACACCCAACCATTCACTAGCCACTCCTCGTCTTATTATAACAGATGTAGTGCACATTCCAATGTCCAGGATATACTCCTTCAATTCTGAAACATGGTAGTATTACGAAGAGGCATAGTGAGAGTAACACGACCGAGCCGAAATTTGATTTAAAGTCGTTCTGTCTGAGTTCTTGCCACTTTTATGGTTGCCACCATATCTAAGAGATAGGGAAAAGATCGTGTTTCGTTGTCCAGAAACTCCGTCTTCAATTTTCCACCAATCTTCACCAAACGTGGAAGAGTACATCACAGCAATATGGGGGGTGACCTAAGGTGGTTAGCGCCTTTGCCGCTGGACTCCTTTAGACAAAGTGGATTAACATAAGTAAATTCTGTACATATGGAGTTTTATGGAACGAGTTTACGGAATGCTCCCAATGGACGGTATTGATTGGTTAAATGTTCAAATTATGAACTGTAGACTGGGAACCCACCCGAAGGGCGGGCATTCAGCTAGTATATCTAATGGTCCAGTGCACCCTTCTTAAACTTTTTTCTTGGGAGAAAACAGGTCCCACTCACAAGTTGCAAACACTCTTCATTTCCCTCCTCATCTGCAATGTCCATTGGTGTCTGGCCAGAATCAGTCACTGCACACACATTGAAGAAACAGCACAAGAGCACATGATCAATTGTAGCGGACAGCACATCTTTGGTCATCAAGCCCATCTACTGTAGACACTTCACTTCATTCACTTCAAGTGATTAAAGACCCAAATACAGTGAAACCTGTCTAAGACAGCCACCTGTGGGCCAGTTATAACTGACCCTTATAGAGAATTGGCAGCATTACATAGTGACCATCTTAGATACGTAGGTTCCACTGTACTGCATATTGAGACCACTTTGGGCAGTCCTATGCCTCAAGGTGCATTGTAGTAGCTTTTGTTCACACCTCCCAATACCATGATATATCACAATAGTAGTCCGGGAGAGGGGCCATCCAAATAGCTACATGACCAGCGATATAGCTGCCTGATAGAATACATGAACTTGCTTACACACTGCAACACCACAACAGTGCAGCACTTACTTGCGGCAAAGTCTGGTCGCTTGGTCAGCAGGAGTTGCAAGCAATGGTAGTTGCTGATGCTTGCTGCCAGGTGGAGTGGAGTGTGCTCTCGGTTGTCCTTACACTCCACAGCACGGCTGTAGTGAGGACAGACAGAGACCCTTCAACAGACAATGTCAATGTCCAACAAAACTATGCTATATAAGACGTTAGTACAGCGGAACCTGTCAAAGACAGCTGCCTGTGGCTCAGTTCTAACTGACCTTTATAGAGAGGTGGCCGCTCTACAGAGGTAGACTGCAATGTCTTACTGCTATTTGCGGCCAGGTAGGCTGGCTGTTTTAGAGAGGTGGCTACATTAGACTACATAACACAGTGACCATCTGAGACAGGTTCCACTGTAGTAGTACATCCTACCCTTACTGGTACCATTCACACAATCACATTATGCATATGCATAGTATAGTTATGTACGTATGTGCATAGCAATGAGCAGTCAGATGAATGCTAAATATGACCATGAATAAGGCTAACATCACTGGGAGGACTGGGGTAATGTGGGGATCCCTCTATGCATGCAAGGCAATCCGTCTGGGTGCTGATAGTCAACAAACAATTAATGAGAGGACCACGAGTGTGATGACCAATAAATGAAAAACAAATCAGAAATACTTAATCGTGATATGTGGCAATTAGGAAATGGGATGGCATTATCCCAGAAGGAGACAAGAGCTGTTGCAGAAGACAGGAGTTACAGTTAATGGCTTAAGGTGGCTCCTACCCAGTCCTGTTACCCTAACCAAGCTAATCTCTCCTTAGGAAGACACCCGAAGGGCATAGGGTTGGGTGGGGCTAATCAGGGATTGGGTGGTTGATATTGTACGGAAGGGAGGTTCAAGCAATACATGTTCGCAATGGAGGAGCAAGAGGCACAGCTGGTACATAAGTAGTAACCTGTTGCTTGCTATGAACTCCACAATGTGCAGGGATGTCAGGTCTTCCTGCTCCACAGCTAGATGAAGGGCGTTGTAGAAGTCACTCTATAAACAGAAGTAGAGGACACCACACACAACACACACAGAATGCCAAACACATAGCAGCACACACAATGTTTGCACGATCATTGTATAGTCGCCATGGTGAATGGTTACCCTTATATATACACATGTGGGGATATGGCATATTTCTATCAGTATCAATGCTGAAACTGGCAGTGCACATAATTACAGTGCAAGCCCTCTTCCATCTTGCATGGAGTACAGTTAGAGAAACCCTCAAACCCATCCATAACTCTGAACACCAGATTGGATGTCCCACAATGACTTACCCGATCTGGTAAGGGAGCACACATGTCTGCTCCCTCGGCATATGTCTGCAAGAGCTGGCGAATGTCCCTGCAGAACACTGCGTCATGTAGCTCATGTTGAATGGTGTATTCAGCATCTGTCTGGCTCATTTCCACGTACTTCCTGTCTGTGTATTTACTCCGAATAAATTCTTTCTTCTCAGCAATAGGGGAATGCCCTGCTGGTTTCTGGCCCTGTGGGAGTGTTGCCTCCATCACCTCATTGAAGAGCTGGTTGCCCATGACACGAGCGACCAGGAGCTCTGAGCTGTGCAGGTCATCCAGCTTGATGGAGCGTATGCGCGAGAACTGGACACTGAGGTCTCTGTGTTGACCAGAGCATTCAATGCATATGAGCACCCCGAGGTTGACAGATAGCCACTCAGGGTCTGGAGGAGAGAGGGAGTCACACGTCATGTAGAATGGGTACTGGGTGACACTCACCACCATTGTAGTGCATGAGGCCTTCTGTCATCACACCTGCGGCTCCACAGTCACAGCAAGTATTGTTCCCAGGCAGCCTTTGGATGGTACTGATGATACCCTTCACCACAGATTTAAAGTACATATTCTCAGCACTGGTGCCCCTTTCAGTGGTGGCCTCTCTGCGAAAGGTCTTTGCCTACACAGAAGACATAACGTGCTGCACTCCTATACCCAGCTATGGTAACAGTAGCAAACATACTGTATAAGGTACATGTGTGCAATATGTTGTGTGTGAACAAAGATCATATACTGTACACGTTACCAAGTGACAGAGTAGCAATAACACATAATATCTGCACAAAGTGCATGCATGTGTCTGTACTTACACATTTGTGTAGCCTACACTGTATACAGTAGATGCACAGATCACAGTTCATTACAAAGGCACAAGTGTGACCCCCTGAGAAGCAAAGCCAAACAAATGCCAGATACTAGGTACATACACGTTTTGGCTTCTCCATTTGTGGTCCTTCAGTGAACATTACAATCTGACAATTGTGGATGACTGCCTTCCAGCTGTAAAAGTCCAAAGTACAACACACAAGCAGTAGGTGAAACAATGCTAATCAGATGCATCATTTACATTTTCATATATTTATACAATTTCTCCTAACACTTTACATACATCTTACAAATCACTCATGAGACCTACTGTACAACTAACAATTACAGCATGAAATGCATAGTTCAAAATACTGCATGTCATTAAAATTTCGTGATTTTGCAAATTGCTGTAAATGAAGGGGTTAGAAATAAACTAAAATTTCGTGAAGGGGGGGATCTGGTACATTGCACATTTCTGGCTACAGTTAGTTGGATTTTTACAGACCGCTGTTTGTGTATAGTAGGCACTTGATTGAATGGATGGCTTAATACCACAATCATTCTACAGGAGCTGATCTGAGCAGCAGCAGAGGGTGAAACTTGTAAGCTACAAGTCACCGAAGGTAAGAATCAGCACACCTCAATCTGTCCACTACAATGCAGGTCTCACATTCTACTGTGCTGTTCCATTCCACCTCTGGACTCAAACAAAAAGCGTTCATCAATGTTACATATCGTTGGCCATCAGCATACATAGTATAGCTAATATATGAACATAAATGTTTGTGATAATAATTTTCACAAATGTGCTCTACTACCAAATTCGCAAACACTATTGATTGCAAAATAGAATCGTATGTAATTTGTAGAGGGTTATTGCTGTGTCACTAACATAAAACATGAGTACATTGATCGAGCTACTGTTGCTGGATCAGTCTACCGTGTTTAAAAATCTTCTTGACAGCTTAGAAGAAAGCTAGGACTTACTCTTTCAGTTCAGACTCTGTCTCTGCATCAAATATGTAGGTGCCAGTATCTGTAGGAGAAGGTTGCATTGAATTTCACTGTAGACATAACAGAACTTCAGTTCCACATTTTGTGCGCACACACACACACACACACACACACACACACACACACACACACACACACACACACACACACACACACACACACACACACACACACACACACACACACACACACACACACACACACACACACTTACGTGTCAACAACTGAAAGCAGAACTTCCTGCCATCCACCTCCTGCATATCCTGTGACATAGAGAACAAGCAGACATGCATTCAATCACCTTTAGTCTAACTTACAACCAAACACAGCCAGTCACTTACCTTGCACTGGTAATGTATGAGTGGTATCTGCACATGTGGAGCATGTGTCTGCAGGGCCAGAGCACATGCACACACTCAACATAAACTAAAGTGTGTCAGTACACAAATTGAGTTAGAACATCCAAAAATCCAAAAATCCGAACTACCATGTTTCTGCACTGCAGATCAACTCAACAGACAGTTGTAGAAATGCAACATGTGTGCTGCATTGAGGCTAGACTCACGTGGCTGTTTGCAATGCTGAACCCATTGAGGCCAGCAGTGCAGTAGACCTTGTCCCACTTCCTCTTGGCACTGCAGGACACCAGTGAGAGATGTTCAAGAGATAAATGGTAGTGGTAGCATGACAGCTTGTGTCACAAATGTCTTATCCATGAACTTTGTAACCAGCGCAAATTTGTATGGACACATTTGTAACATTTTAGATACAAAAGCACTCCTATCTTTCTTTACTAGGAATGATTTGCATGAACTCACAATCTAAGCACTGCCAGTGCACCTCTTGGCTTGGTCAACAGGAAGCCTGCCTTCATTGTGCGATCAGTGGAGGACACAGAGGGCAACATTGATGCACGGTTTTCACCAAGGGACTTCCCCACGCCCATTGCTGTCTTCACTTTATCACGCAAGGCAGCAAGATTCTTCTTCTCCTCATCGTGAAGTGCCCTTTGCTGCACATCAAACATGCCAAACACACAGAGACACATAAACATAGCAGAGTGCAGAGTACACACATAAAGGAACAGGTGTGTACTCTGCCTGCATGCATATGTGTGTGAGCGTGTGTAGCACTAGTATGTACCTCTGAGAGCTGCTCAGAAAACCTTTTCTCCCATTGCTTCAACATATCCAGCAAGTTAGCACAGTCAGAGAAGTACCTGAAACGCAATCACACCAGTAACAGAACAGCCAAGGCAACACAGCTTGGACTACTGACACCATCCAAATGGTGGTGACATTGCATGCTAATTTGTTTTTGATCAATAGGAGAAGTCCTTCAATGCTCATCAATACCAGGAGTGAACAACTGCCAGGGCTCAACACAACTTACATAGTGACACTGTTTATGCCATACGGTACCACCTACACTTACAGAAACCAAAGGACAGCTACTCATGAGGTTTGAAAGTTATGCAAGCCTGTGTACAACTGACCCACGCTGGGAACCCATGAACTGCAAGATGTGATCCGCGAACTCAAGTCCACGTTTGAACCTTACATCCATCATTTTTGACATGTACTGCAGAAAATAGGAATACTTCATTCATACGCAGCACACCACCACCACACCCACCCACACACCCACCCACACACCCCCATCCACCACACCTCTAGAGTTCTCAGCTGGAAGGCTCTCCTATCTGGCTCCAGTCTTCCTGCAAGCTCATCGGGCATGAATGTCCTCTCCTTCCAATTTGGAATGCCCTTCTTCCGCAACTCCTCTCTCTCTTCCCTTTCAATCCGCTGTCTGAACACAACAAATTGGCAGAAACCAATCGCATATAACATAGGTCACCACCAATGCATCCCCCACACCCAACCACCAACCTAAGGCACCAGACCCAGCCACCAGACTAAGGCACCACACCCAGCCACCAGACTAAGGCACCACACCCAGCCACCAACCTAAGGCACCACACCCAGCCACCAACCTAAGGCACCATACCCAGCCACCAACCTAAGGCACCATACCCAGCCACCAACCTAAGGCACCACACCCAGCCACCAACCTAAGGCACCACACCCAGCCACCAGACTAAGGCACCAGACCCAGCCACCAGACTAAGGCACCAGACCCAGCCACCAGACTAAGGCACCAGACCCAGCCACCAGACTAAGGCACCAGACCCAGCCACCAGACTAAGGCACCAGACCCAGCCACCAGACTAAGGCACCAGACCCAGCCACCAACATGCACTTGTAAGCTACAAACGTATGCTCACTTTGCTGACTGATACTGTCCCACTGCATTGTCCACATGGGACTTGTACTTGCCCTGAGGCAAGGGGACAGAAGGAGTAGACATCATAACCCAAATGACGCAAGAGAGTGAACTGTGTGCACAATGAGTCACGTACAAGGATGTGTGCCGCTCGTGTACAATATCCATAATGCATGTCTGCAGTGTCATAGCCAGCTTCAGTCATGTTGTGCATGTGCAGTGGCTGTGTGCACACACTTTAGCACATCCACAATGCACAGATAATTGCATTCTACATTAAATAGCCTTGAAACTACTGACTGAGACCCGTTAACATACTCACCCCCTTGAGCTCGTTCTCAAAGAGGACTTCCAGTGAGGAGGTGCAGATATTCTTGATGGCCATTGTCTGAATAGGCACAGGACACAGCTACCTAACACACTGACACAGCATGATTGCTACCTAGTACTGTAACTCAAATATGTACACCATGTCATGCTAACAACAATCACACTCCATCACACATGCCCCCACTAGTGCACTACACACACATGCCCCCACTAGTGCACTACACACACATGCCCCCACTAGTGCACTACACACACATGCCCCCACTAGTGCACTACACACACATGCCCCCACTAGTGCACTACACACACATGCCCCCACTAGTGTACTACACACACATGCCCCCACTAGTGCACTACACACACATGCCCCCACTAGTGCACTACACACACATACCCCAACTAGTGCACTACACACACATGCCCCCACTAGTGCACTACACACACATGCCCCCACTAGTGCACTACACACACATGCCCCCACTAGTGCACTACACACACATACCCCCACTAGTGCACTACACACACATGCCCCCATTAGTGCACTACACACACATGCCCCCACTAGTGCTTTCATTCAACACACCTGTGATTGCAACAGGTTGCCAATTTGCTGTATGGAATTAAGAGAAGACAACACATGGAACTGACTATATCAATTATCAGTCAAAGCATGTATGTAGTATGGAACACAGACATAATACACTTAATCTACCGCACTCCCCATCACACGCACGCACACACACACACACACACACACACACACACACACAAGGTGAACATGTTAAACCACTCCCCGTCATGCTCACCTAGTCTCACTTCCAGATCCTACTATCACAAACAAATAGGGTCTTGTGACTTTCGCCACATACTCGCGGCACGTTGGAATGCAAATATAGCACGACATCATGACAATATGTGTTTCGTAGAAAGGATTGTGTAGTTCTGTTTGCTGTGTGCGGAATGGATGTTTGCTCGCTCTGTCGGAGCACACTGAAAAGCACAAGCCAGCAAAGGAACTGTAGCAGATCACTTGCCACTTCTAGTGGACAGGCTGGCAAACATGTCGCTCCAGCGTACCAATCCAGGATTACTTCCTCATGTTTGGGTCAAAGCTCCGAATATCCCATCTGGGTCGCTACTTTCGTAAGTACTTTCTTCATCTCCTCCATCACAGCAAACGTAGCCGGGATCCAATACAGGGTATAATAGCCGCGACTCGAGAGAGTTCCCCGTTTAAAGGTATGATGCAACGTGATAATTAGCTGCTGCGCAATCTGATTGGCTCTGCCAACATTCTGGCAGTGGCCACAAGTATGTGTCAAAAGTCACCAGACCCTATTTCTCCGCAATTGCACAATAGGGGAAATGGGAGCTGGCATGCAAGACTAATGCTCACCATCATAACTTGACCCACTTTAATGATTCCATTACCTGTGTTAAACGAGACAAACAACCATCAAATGCGACAACTGTAAGCTTTGAATTGATCAGTGAGCATACACAACAAACCACGCCCACACTTGAGAATTCAAGAAATGGTTTGTTTATGTACAAGATCACACACTGGGACACCAGAGACCACAAAGTGTGTCAGCATTTCCTGAGCTCACTGCAGCAAAGACATGCCACTCATTCACACCATACTACTGTACCAGGCCCACACAACGTGCATACTGTACATACATACACACTTGCAACACAGAAAGTATACTGTCCACTTGGACCTCAGAGTGATGCACCCCACACCACTAGTAAAGGAAGCCACTGGCTACTCAAGCAAGGCACAAACACACAAGAGATAAGTGTAACAAGTGTGGGATACACCTTAAGTGACCAAAATTGGATACCTGTGATGCATTTCCTTTTGAAACCATATACAAATGCATGTATGGCAATACATAGACACACCGACACAGAATGGTCCATTAGCAAAGTGCAGTGGGAGCAGAGTGTACAGTAGACCTACCGACATGTGGGTCTGTAGTCCTGGTCTGTGTGCCAAACTCAACAAGGGTTTGGGCAAAATGAATGGACTGTTGGTGGTACACTGCAGGGAGGGAGCAGGGAGGGGGCAGAGAAGGCAATGCCACACTGGCAACAGCTATAAGCAACACACACTACCACTTACAGGAATCAAGCATACACACCTTCAAGATAAAGGCAGCCGTGGCATACCTTATAAATGTAGTGTGAAAACGACTACACAAATGTTCCCTCTTTCAGAACTATTGCACTGTGGTGTCCTTACAAGTAAGCCAAATATGAAATACATCGAGAGCACACACACTACACCCCAACAACTGCTGGTCAGTGACCACACCCTCCTCCCCTCACCATCCTCACACACGCTAACTGCCCCACAGGTTCCTCCCACTCCAGCCATGTGGGCTCACCTTCTCCTGCTCGGTGCACACTGTTCAAGGCTGCAATCATCTTAGTGACAACACGCTTGTCCTCGTGAAGACACTACAGGGACACACAGATGCAGTGTAGCTTCGGAGTGGTTGGCAGGGTGACTTGAAAATGGGCAACAACTGCCATTATAATACATTACTGCACATTAGCTATTAACAGTGAGAACAAATTCACATGTCACAGTGAATCATGGCATCCCACCCTCCACAAGGGTGTTACTGGTTAACAAAACAGGTCAACAACCTGTTGCTTTCAGTTCGATACAACAGGGACACCATTGTGCTCCAAGCATGGGCAAACAGAGCGGCTCCGCACCATATATGGTACAATAGAAACAGAAGCGTGAGTAGAGAGTAGGAATTAATTGTGCAGTGAAGTTTTAATCAGCCTCTTGTAAAGAGCAGCACAGGACAAGGTGAGGAATGTGCGAACAGGAGTTAAATTTTATTGCAGCATTTATAAGGCCAAACATTCTCACTGTTGCATACTGTAACCATGATCATCAACTCCCAGCCACTTCACCTTGCCCATAGATTAATAACACAGACCATTTGGAAAGTTAACACTCTCAATTAAATATCAGGAGCACCAGAGCCTTCCAACACTCAACTTCAACCTCATCTAATAATTGGTGCAATATCTCAACTGTGTGCTCTGGTGCTAACACAGCAGCTTATGACAGCCACAAACACGGTCAAATACTCGTATAAACAATACCCACACTGTACCATTTGTACCATAGATATTTCTGTACGCGTCGTTAGCTCTTACGAACTACGGCCATCTGACGTGGGAGCTGGTTCACATGTGACAGACGCTACGCCCGCCGGGCCCCACAAGTGGGAAACATGTCTCGCTCACCTGTTCCATTGAGAGGAGAGTGTTCTTCATGCGCGGGATGGCGTAGTGGAACTTGGAGTCGTTAGGAGACTCGATATCCCGGTTAATCTCACTTGCCAGTTGGCTTTGAATCTGGATCAGACTCTCGAGGTTGAGAGCTAGACCTAACTGCTCGGCAGGCTTTGCCATCTTGTGCCTCCTTCCTTCTGGGGACGAAGATATCTCTAGCTCAGCACGGTAAAGGCAGACCTACTTTGGAATCTACGCGGCAGCCATGCTACTAGGCTTCCCATAAAAGGGCCAAGTAAACGTCACATGATCCATCCAGATGTCATGCACGTGCTAATGATATTCATAGCTATAGTCAATTCATCCCTTCTCCCTGCTCGTCCGTCAAAAGGGTCATCTCTTGCAGCATCTCCTCGATCCCAATCCGGGGCACATCCGGGTCCACTTGCTCCGACTTTGGAGGCTTGTGCCTTGGGTTGAAGTAGATGTTGACATTCTGTCTCAGTGTTTGATCTTCCTCTAGGTCATCCATGAAGTCATCGACCTCACTGCACACACAACATATGAACACATGCAAATACATACGTACATAAACAAGTGTGTGTATGCATGTACGTGGGGGGAGGAGGGGAGGGAAAGAGGGGGAGGGGGAGGGGAGGGGGAGGGAGAGGGAAGGGGGAGGGGGAGGGGAAGGGAGGAGGGGGAGGAGAGGAGGGGAGGGGGAAGAGGAGGAGAGGAGGGGGAGTGGGAAGCTGATGCTTGTGTACTTCAATACCATTGAACAACTGGCTCACCCATCACTGCTAACACTGCCTTCTCCTCCATCACGAAGCAGCTTCTTCAACTTCCAATTGCGATATTGTCTCCTCTTCCTCCTCTCACCAAATGACTTCTTCACAAGGATCTCCAAAAAGACAAGATTAAACTCAGTGCCAATCATTGCATTACACCATATTTCTCATTATAATGCTGCACAGACTAAACATGCCACAGAAGAATACAGTGCCTCAAAGTAGTCAGGACACATGAAACCTGCCAGCACCACAAACACAGAACAATTGAAACCATTCAGTGTATACACCTACGTATGCCCACACCTTGAGCTTTAGAGAGACAGACTAAATACATGCAAGCTCTGGACACACATCTTCTCCTGTAAAGCAAATCACCATAACACACAAAACTGCCCATACTAGCTCACTCCACATACAAAGAACACCAGTAACTACAATAAGTGTTGTTGCCATGCACACACCCACCACATCTGGTATGTCCACACGCTTGAGCTTTTCAAAGTTCTCATCATTTACATTAGCACAAGTGAAATCGAATCTGAGAGCAATGGAGAATTACATAGCACTGAGCAAGAGGCTCAACTGGAATATGTGTCATCTACTGTATACAGTCGACAGTGGATCACAATACAGGTGTAGCACTGACTACTAAAGCAGCTGGTGCACGCACCAAAATCAGTAGGTTACAGTTACAACAATAATCTCTACCCTACTGCCTTGCCATAGCCAGACAAAGGGCTTGTGTGCTTCTAACTCTCCCTTCCTCCTCCCTCTTTTTCCCACCCTCCCTGTCTTCTTCCCTTCCTCCCTCCCTCCCTCCCTTCCACTCTCCCCGTCTTCTTCCCTTCCTCCCATCTCCCTCTCTCCCTCTCTGTGTGCTTATAATAGTCATGGTGCTCACCCCATGGCACTATCCCCGGGGTTCAGCAGGTGACCGAGGTGGGTGCGGACATGGGTCTGTTGGTCCGCTATACCAATGTCCTTACTCTTTGCCACCCACAAGTCCATCAGCAGCAATCGCTCCTTCACATCACCTCTGGCACCACTACTGCCCTTGGAAGTGGCCACTACTGGCTCAGTTTGGAGGACAAAATACTCTGTCAGCTGCTGCGGAGAGCAGATGGTTTTGAAGGGATGCCTCCAGTAGACAGATGAAGAGACATCAGCCACTATAGGGAGAGGGAGGGGGAGTGGAGGGGGAGGGGGGGGAGCAGTCACAACTTGGAAGTCACCCCTCCCGCCTTTGCACCAAATCAGTGCATGCTGTACCTCTGACAGTAAGCGGGTCCACCAGCTGAATGCTGCTAGTGACCCTTTGGCAAACAGCAAGAGGACCAAAGTTGCCCAGTTGCTGAGACAGCTTTGGTGGCAAGCACACAATGTCATCCTTGCAGACTGGGACAATCTCCACTGAGAAGGAGTACTTGTAATTGTATGTGTTACTGTGTGGGTCATGTCCAATCAGTTCCTGTGACGTCTTGTACCTGTAATGTGCAGTCAGGCACACAGCAAAACACAGCAAAATGAGACACTGTCAACTATTTTGTGTTTGGTACATACAATAATCACTGGTTGCTTCAACAGCACAAAACATCACTGCACAAACCTGTCTGGCCACAGCAGCTACAGATTAAACACAGCCAATGATTTCATACATACCAGCTCACTAGAGACCAAGTTCAAATACCATTTGAACACATCTGATACACACATAACCCTCCACCCCCCCCCCCCCCCCCCCACACACACCAAGGCTCACTTGCATGGTACAACTGACAACAGGAAGTCCACTAGTTTCCTTGCATCAGACTTTGATGCATAGAAAAAGTCAACTCCATCTGGGAACGAAACAGGATGCAATGACATATATACAGTACAGCACCTAGCATTCTACAATTGTTTGTGACACACAATTAACAGTTACTCATTCAAGCACTTACGGTATGTTGCATGCAGGCACAATTGAGTCCAGGTGTACACACACTTGTACTTGTAATACCACAGCCAAGACTTGGCTACATGCATGCACAAACTGACACACACACACATGCATGCGTGCGCGCACACACACACACACACACACACACACACACACACACACACACACACACACACACACACACACACACCCTGCTGCTCCTTAATGTTCAGCGAGTTACTGTGCGCTCTGTGCTTTAGAATGAGCTGCTCCAGGTAAAGGAAGGTCTTCTTGTGGGAGGCCTGCACACACAGGGTGCACAACACACATACAGCATACGTACAGCAATGTACAGTGTGCAGCCAGCAACACAAACACTCTATTCCCACACTTCACAAGGTTTGTTTCTGAAACAGTCTACTGTAAAATCTTGTAAAATTCAGGAACTTTTGAGACTTTTCATTTCCCACTTTTTGAAGTTTTGGAGGAACGATTATTGTTTTCTGTTCACATTTTGTGAAAATTGGAGCCTCTTGCAAAATTCAAGGCATTCTCTGCCGCAATTTTCTGGAAAGCTTCATTAGTAAAATGGCCGCAACTGACTCTTTCTATGAATTCGTCATGGAATTGTGCGCTATTCGTGGGAATCACATCTACAAGAAGGCTTGGAGTTCCGGTATTGGAGAGGAAATCGTATGCTTCGTCGGGGAGGAGAAGGTCCACAGCAGGAAAGCCGTAGCTGTTACCGACAGTATGCTAATCGTAGCCAGTAATATCAACGTCAGAATGTCATCTCCAAAGGCATCAGTGCCTGTTAGATGCGCTTACCCTTGTTTAGTACCATCTCACAATGTACAAGTACCCTGGTAACTGTTGCAGAATATTAGAGGTGTACACAAATTTTAGAGTTGCTCAAGAATTCAAATTTTAGAGGGTTTCAAGGCAAGATTGAAGAAAGCTTGCGAAAATTTGATTTTCAAAATTTTAGAAGATTTACAGTATTGATGCGCAGACAGTACAAAGCGATGACCATTGTTGGATTTATGTCTGTTCACTTTCAGGCAGTAGCAGCTTCCTCTGTGAAGTGAGTTGACTGCATTGTGCTAAGCTAAGCTCACCCTACTCCTTACCAGTGAGCTCATGGAGTACTATAGCAATGCACAGCAACAAAACAACACTACGTACATACCCAGGTCTGTGATCTACGCCTGCACAGAATAGAATAGCTTGTAGTTCTATGCACACAGGGCATGGGAAGTATACGTACTGAATGTATGCACATCAGCACACTCACACTGCGTGTGTGCGTACATCAAGTTACTGATGGGTATTCCGCTTGAAATGGTAGCACATGTATGCACGTACATGCACACCAATTCAGCTCCATTAAAATCACTGCATACCTTCCAGCCACCACCTACTGTAGCTGTCTATATTATGACAATGTGGGTGCTTGTAACTTTCTCCCCTTCTCTCCACTCTGTGACAACGTGCACACCCACACACATACCTTCTGTCTGACCTGCACCACTGCCCGCCAGAAGTCCTTAGCCTCCCTTCTCCGGCAGTCATCACACATCTGGCCGTTGACTACAAATTCAACGACAACAGTTTGCTGCAAAATGGCCCCTCCAAACACCTGCACAGTATGCAAGGAATGCAACAGTAACTGAGACCGTCTTAAGAAAAGCATGCACACGCACAGAGAAACACGTATTGAACACTTTGATCTTACTACTCAACAAGCTACAAGTGACATTAAAGGAGTCAAGCACTGTACAGCATGCCCACATAACAGTAGGGGTTGTGGCATAATCATGGGAAACTGACTTTGACACTACAGTACAATAAGTAGCTATCCAACAGAGTGGTAAAGTGTCTAGGCAATAACAGTGACAAAGAGTAATACAGGGGATTTACACATTATTAGAGACGCATTAATTGAGAATGTGTCCCACTCACCTCCTTCTGCACAGTCATTTTCACCTTGATCCTCTTTGAGTGCGGCTCTGTCCAGACGAACCCTGCATCCACCAGGTGCACCTTGCTGAGTCCCTTGAGCTTCTTTAGGCACAAGCTGAGGAGTTCCCGAGACTCCAGTGCACACGACACCCACATGGAAGGGGGTTGCAAGTACCTACACACATATTATGTACGTACATATAAAGAAGAGTACAAAAAGTGAACACACAGAAGTTTATGTTTACCGCATGCAGGTATAGAGCATAGTACAAGGGGAACACACGCCGCCTACTCTGCTAGTACATGCAGCACGCACTGACATGGCATACACGGCTGTAGACAACTACACACAGGCTTACGAATGCCGGACTCAACTCACTAGTTTTGGTGAGTACCCGGTCACTGGCACCATGTACATTAAAGGTTTCCCAAGCCAACCACTCACCACATGTCAACGTGCCTTGTCACCGTGATAGTTACGTGCATGTCATGACATGTGATCAGTTACATGGTGTGGCGTGGTGTTAGTCCTGCCCCTGTAGGCCAGCGGACAGGGTCGGGTACGAGACTAGTGTGGTGTACGGTGCGGTGATGGGACATGCACACACCAACCGTTCACAGAATTTGCAAAAGTACAAGTGTCCCTGTTTGGCAATGTCTTCTGTGATGTCCACTTGTGTCCGCAAACATGCCACACACATGTTGGCTGGGTTGGGGTCAATGGGTGTCCCACACTGACAGCACAGACTGGAGAGGTTGCAACAGGGCCATGTAATAACATGATGCAGTAGGGATGTGTTGTGGACTGACAACTAAAATGAGTGCTTGTGCAAAAGAAAACTAACAATCAAACACTGAATGCAAGACATTCAACATGTGTTCCCTTGTCAACTGCATCTTAGCGAAGTCATTCAGTAATGGCAACAAATGCCAACTTCCCAGCTCCCAAGCATGTCTACACTAGTCTCGTATAACGCGAACCATTTCTCCCGTTTTTACATTCTGACGTCATGGATTGGAAATGAAGGAAAGGGTCCTGGCTACGTGAGACTGTCTACATTTGGTCACATGGTTGAGCTCATCAGTATAGATGACAGGTACACTAACACATGGTGTATTGACAGGGACAAATGCAGTTAGCATTTATTACTATCGAGTTCCAACGTGTATTAACTTTATTACTGTTGCTCTGTGCGGAAGTACAAAGGCGGTGATCATCAAAGTGAGACATTTAATACAAACGGTCTTCAGCCGAATACACGGGCGATTAAAAGCGACTGTTATTGTCCAGAGTATTGTACATTCATCTCTCATGAACCAGCACTTGCTGCCACTTGCATTTTTCCTACGGCTCCTCCCGCTACAGGTTCTTCTCCTTCCTCCATGTACTCCATCTCTGCCATGAGGTCGAGTTGATGCACTGTCATTGCGCAATCATGGAACGGCTGGATTACGATGTTTTACGAAGACGCGTGCCAAGTCATATGACTGGGGGGGATTTTACCGCATGATCGCCAATCTGCAGAAGTTTGATGGTAAGATTTGTCGTCTGCGAGATGGGTAAAGGGAGATGTGAGCGAAGCCGAAACTGTTCACAGATTTCCCAAAATTTGTCGACTTTAGCGAAGCATGACCCGGGGAGTAGTGGTTAAGGACTGCAGAGGCTAGGCAACTGCCATGTAGCTAGTACACAGCACCCGTGATTCGTATGTCGGTGTACCTAGCATGACGGGTCGGGCTCGTCAGGTTATTACCAACAGGTTGCAGGAGGTGTGTGTGTGTGTGAGTGCATGTGGGTGTGTCTGGATCTGAGAGTGGGTGTGGCTATGTCTCACATAACTGTGTTACATACTAATTGCTTTAGTCCATGGTTATGTGACCTGTACATGTTGTGCTCCTGCCTCTGCTATGTCTGCTGTAGGCTACTTTGGCACCACGAGAGAAACTTTACAAGATTCTTGTGATTGGTGACCTGGGCACAGGCAAAACCTCCATCATCAAGCGATATGTTCACCAGTGCTTCTCACCACACTACCGAGCGACTGTATCCCCATCTCTCTCCATTTGATGCACATGTAAACTAGTGTAGCATATCCATCACTACAAAAACCTCTTCATCTAGCATTGTGAAGCTAGAATGAGTGGAATATCACCACACATTAGGACAAGTAGTGTACCACTATGTGGAAGCTCCCTCCCGGTTGCCTAGGGCTCAGTTTAGCTATATAGTAAATGTGAATATCCTTGACATATATTCAGATTGGTGTAGATTTTGCTTTGAAGGTCTTGAATTGGGATGCAAAGACCATTGTCAGGCTCCAGCTGTGGGACATTGCAGGTGTGTACGTATGTGCTATGTAGTATAGTCAGAATGTTGTGCCCTCTTTCTCTCCTCTCGAACCATAGAAGATTTATGATTAATCAATAGCAACTTTTTCTCTGGCTTCACTGTGAAGCCTAACAGGTGAAAGCATTGCTAAATAGTGACTCAGCTTGAGTAGAATGCTGGCTCTGTGGAGTCCACAGAAGACAGCTTGATAATGAGTTGGATGAAATAGGAAACTGCACATTTTTATGTGGTTATACGTACTGCGTATCTTCTGTCCTTATCATGGTGACAGTAAGAAGTGAACAAGCATGTTATGCGTATATCCCCAGCCTCACCAATGAATGAACTATAGCTATGGCTATTTGCAGTCTAGATCGTTAGAGCAGTGGCTGCATGTTGTCACTTGACAAATTGGCCTACGCATGCAAGGTTTGACAGCCACTGTACTCAGGAAACTATATCACCCAGCCGATATTCTGTGAAGCGTTGCTCTTTATCCAACAGTGGGTAACACTGTAGTACGCAACATGGTCACAGATGGTCACAGGTCACAGCACATCAATTTGCGAACAGTAGGATATGTCCATGTAATGCAGAAAGTCACAATAGTTGTTTGTACCATGCCAACGTGTTGGGAGCCATGGCAGAGGAATGGGAAGTCCTATTTGTCTTATATTGGACGGCAAACCCATACTTCTGTAGAACTAAAAAATGGGTCAGAAAGGTTGGTTCTCTAATACCAGCTTCACAACAGGGTTGAAAACCTTGCCGACGTTTCGACCAGATGCTCTGGTCTGCGAAGACATGTCGAAACGTCGGCAAGGTTTTCAACCCTGTTGTGAAGCTGGTATTATTAGAGAACCAACCCTTTCTGATGCCTGAGCCAGCTGAGAAGCCCTCACTAAAAATGGGTGACTGAGGGGGGCACACTTTCCAAAAACTGGACAGCTTTCAGACATTTTGTCCAATCCAGGACCTTCATCAGTGAAATTGGCACTGATGAACGTCATCGTTTTATCCAGTTTTGACTAATGAGTCTGGTTGATCAACCCAGCATGTAAGAACCTAGCCACACAGAAATGTTTGCTATGGTTGACTGAATCTCATAGGAAATTTTGTTTAATGGTTGGGTAGGACTTACAACATTGTGTAGCTTCAAGTCCAAGTGTGTCTTCTCCCACAGACATGTATGCCCTTTGTGTGTCTGTGCTTTTCCTAACCTCAACTTTACTCCTTACACACATGTGTATGTTGTGTAGTATGCCTGTCTTGCTGTTGTGCAAGTGTGTGTGGTTGCACAACTCACCTATGTACGTATGTATTATGACCTCTGCCTCTCCTTGGCCCCCAGGGCAAGAGCGGTTTGGTAGCATGACGCGTGTCTACTACAAGGAGGCTGCTGGGGCATTTGTTGTGTTTGATGTGACTCGTAGCTCCACATTTGAAGCAGTCAAGATTTGGAAGAAGGACCTGGACAACAAGTGCTTTGGGCCAGACGGATCTCCAGTTCCTGCTGTTCTGTTGGGAAACAAGGTACGTACGTAAGTGTGTTGCAAGTTGCTCAACACACCTCCTTGCTGCTCTAGGGGAGTGCTGTGTAGCATTCAGTTACTAGTACACAATTTGGTGTTAATTGACCTCCTCTGTGTAACTACACAGAATACTATGCAGTCTCCTTCCTTGGTGAAACTTACTACGTATAAAATTGACACTTCATGGGTGTCCTTTATCAACAGCACACTATGTGTTTTGTTGTGCACATGTATTATTGTATATTTATTGCACGTATATTGTACTTGTGTGGTCTATGTCTGTTAATCATTTCATGCAGTGTGATCTCCCCAGTGAGACAAACCAGCAAACCATGGATGACTTCTGCAAGGATAACAGCTTCCTTGGGTACTTCCCAACCTCTGCAAAGGAAGATATTGGAATTGGTGATGCAGCTAGAAGTCTTGTAGCTGAGGTACGTAGCTCAACTCACATGCAATGCACTGATGTACAGTATGGCAGAGCTGAAAGTCCAGTGCATGGGTCACTCCTTGTGTGCTGCCCGTGTGCTGCAGTCTGTGTGTGTGTGCTATGCACGCTAATGTAAATTGTTGTATTCATGTGGACACGTGCCCCATCTGCAATAAATATACCTTATAAAATTTGAGAATTCAGCATTAACTTGCACTGTGACCGTCTTAGACAGGTTTCACTGTAATGGTTGAGAGTGGACATGATGTGCAAGTACTGCAGTTGTGTATGTGCTTGGGAGAGATGTGAAAGCCATAGTACTGTCCTACTATACCTCATTTGCATACTTTGCAGATCCTAAAGCGTGAAGAGACTGCAGGAGGAGTAGTTGAGGAGGACAAGGAGGGCCAAGTGAGGCTGCAGGACCCTGTGATAAAGAAGAGTGGAGGATGTTGCAGCAGGGCATAGTAGCCAGCTGATCTACTGTGTGTCCAACCAACTAAATTACATGAAGTTTGTTTTCTTGTCAGTTGTGGAACTTGCTATGTTGTCTTGAAATGAGAACCATGGCGTAGACATCACATGCCTCAACAGTATAAATAATTATTATTATAATTATTATGTATTACTTGCTCTTCTAAGTTGCATGCATACTTGAGTTCTGCTCTGATAATCCCAAGCCTTTTGAGCTTCTTATTATGGGTGGGAGGGAGCACACACACTTTGCTTGGTGGGTGGCAGCCACATCGCTTTGTATATTCTCTGATCCAGCTATGTAGCTATGCAGTCCGTGTGCATGCCATGCACAAGCATGCATGCTTATATTATACAGCTAGACCTGAAGGCATGATAGCCTAGTTGTGCATGCATACAGGTCACAACATGCACTGGGAACAGCACTTGCTATAATTATATGCAGTTATGTGACGGTGGTGGTGCTGTGTCACTGTGATGGCCGGCCCATGCATGACTGTGGCTGTATTCAGTGTATCAGTGATCGATGCTGTAGTAGGTAGCTGGAGTGAATGTGGGCATTGCTGCGCTAGATGATAATACTTACTGCGACAAATGATCACCATACATATGTGGTGAGTAAAGTGAAGATCTGTTCACTGAGGGGTACCTAATAGATGTTTGGCAATGGACTAGGTACCATAGGAACCAAGGAAGCCAACAAAAAGAGAAACTTTCTGAGTAGATCCCAGGAATGGCACAATATATCAAAGATGGATCAATGTGTGCAGCAATATGTTAATTAGCAACATTTCTAGTCTGCAGCTGAATGGTGTACTTTACAAGTGCTTGGGGTTATAGCTAATTAAGCCCTCCTTCAGAAACTGCTTCAGAGCTGCAGCTGGCTCCATGACTATCATTCCAATCATGGCACCATGGATCTTTGAAGTAACGTGCCAATATCTTGCTCATATGTGCATATGGGTCCACCTGGAGGAGCAGACTATTGGGCTGCATGCTACATACAGTATACATATAAGAACTGCACACTTTCTCTGGAAACTATTCTAACTGATCAAATTGGGGACAGGTGTTGGGGTCCAATCAGGCTTTTTGACCCCAATCCAGTGTTCCTCATCAGTGAATGAGGATTCCAAAAACAAGGCAAGGCAATTTACATGTGCAAACAAGGCGGGGCAAAGCAACAGATGAGGCAAAAAGGCGGGACATGTAAAACTGGTGGGTGTGGGAATGAATAACAATCCTAGAAGAAACATACATGGGTAGTAAAGGGGGGGACAGGGGTGGGGGGGGGGGGGGGGACGAAATGAGTCAAAAGCTCATCTATTGGAGCTCTGGTGGCGAATCAGAGGGTTGTTGACCAGAGGTGAGGGGACTGCATCTCTGTTGATAAGATTGTCCTGGAATCTGATGTGCCATGCTTCCGGTGCACGCCTCTGGCGGAAGTTAGGGTGTCCATCCATCACTGTGGCACTGCTCCAGTCGATCTCGTGTCCTTCATCCACCACATGCTGTGCTACTGCTGACAAGTACACCTCCCCCGACACAAGTGTCTTCTATGTTCCTTCAGGCGGTGCTCCAGGGTGCAACCTGTTTGGCTCGAAAGATGGTGACTAGGCTTCTCATCATCCCCAGGAAATGGTGCCCGGTCCCCCTGACCTCTTCAGTAACTTGCACTGCACATGCTCCGGCCTTCGAATTATGTAGCTATGAAGTGCAAACACCTACTTTCACTTGTGGTTACCCTCAACTTGTTAACTGCAGTTGCATGGTACATACGTATAAGGTCTTTTACCCTCCTGTAAATATAGTGCAGATATCGATGCACTTATAACATACGTACGTAGACCTCTATACATTTTGCAACTTGCACTGTGTGGTGGTATAATAATAATATTATTACAAAGTTTACAAGATATACGTAATACAACACTGTACATGTAGATACATCAAACATACTTCACATGGTAAGAATTGTATAAAAGTACTTTGAATAATTCAAAGCAGCTATACACATTCAATAGTAACTGCTGTGAACACAGGTATTTCAGCCTACAATACAGCAAGTGTGCAAAACTAAGTATTCAAAGTGTATGCTCTTCGGAAATGAGTTTCTGCCTCTCCCCGGTAGTACCGTGAGAGTGTTCAGATAGTTCTAGTGGCTGGTCCCCATTCTCCACACCAGATAGGCTGACAGCACTGCTCTGTAGTACTGCATCACTTCTGTCAGAATCATCATGCAAACCAGAACTATTAGATGATGTCATCTCCTTGTGGGCGACTAACACAGCTGCATCACTTCCCGTCCTTTCAGGCTTTTGAGGGTTGGCTTTATGTCTTAGGTTAGGCGATGTAGTGGGGGTAGCAACAAAGGCTGAATTCGAACTATTAGAAGCCACTTGGTAACCATCAGGTCGGCCAGCATCCAATCGAAAGAAGAGCTTCAGTATCTTCCATCTTCGCAGAGATGGGCGCTTTGGTTGAAAGCTGAGTGGTTTCATCCACCAGTTCAAGGCCATCAGGATAAACAGGACAAACAGCAACTGGACAAGGTAAAGGAAGCAGGGAGAACGCGAAGAGAGCTGAAGCACTGCATGTGTTAATGAAGTCATTCACTAGTGATGCCTGCGGCTACTGTGCATTTGAAATGCACACAATTGATACTGCTAGCGTGTGTGCACTACATATGTACATATGTACATATGTGCTGTGAGTAACATTGGCACCTGTGAAACAGCTGTTCCAATGCTGTCTCTGGAGAAGCTGTACCACTGGGCACCGTCCTCAGCTGGTACTACTGTCACACTGCCATAAACCCACCACACGATCAGTGCAATAAACTCCGGTGGACAAATAAAGCTGTACCAAAGAGGAAGGGAAGGAAATATGCAATTAAATAGACAGCGACAGATTGGCAGTCATTAGACACTGCAGCATTATGGAATAATACAGTTAGCAGCTCACACTATGACAAGGACCCATATGATTGGCAGCTTCCAGTCCCCAAGACCATACTGCAAACGAAAGTAATAACCTTCATTAACCACAAGGTGAAAAATTGGTACACATATTGGACACAGATACACAGTACTGGGTATGCATTGCCGGGGTACACTCTACATGGTGAGAGGCCCGCACAGCCAGCAAATAACGCTATAAATCTATAAAGTACTCTTGGTGCCCAGGGTGCAATTCACACTTGTTAACGGTGTAGTATACGTGTCTCCTTGAGTTACTGCACAGTAGCATGCAGTGAAAACTGCTCCTGTACTACAAAGCATGCAGCTATTGAGTGTGTCCACGCCTAACTCTTACCTTATTGATGGCCTCCCTCCTGAAGGCCAGTGGCCCATAGCGGTACACCATAATAAAGAGAAAGGAGCCTGATATCACTTGGCCCCATGTCCACACAGCATCCTGAGCACATGTACACAACGGACAAGAAGCCAGTAACCATCTTTTACTACAATTTCATGCATACTGAAACTCCATGCAATTGCAAGGGTATCTACAGTCAATCTTTCCCATCGCATAGGTTTAGCTACAAATGTAGATCAATTCACCACATCCCACGAGCTGTGGATTCACCACACACCCTCTACACCCCATACCTGGTTTATGAAGAAGTCCAGGCTTGTTGATGCCACTGTACCATCGATGAGCATCACAGTTGTCACCAAAATTACAGCAGAAAGGCGCCGAACTGCATGTAGGTTGTAAGTGTAGCTATCAGAAAGTGTTACTGCATCGCCACAACACAGTCACTTGACATTGCAGTATAATGTACATACGTATGTCAAATGAATTTACAAGCATGTATCTAAACACCTGACACCTGAACTTACGTACAGCGAACTGAGTTAACAAAAGCTGAGATGAATCACCTACTGTCAGTGCAAGTGTGTGAATTTAAACAAGCTAGAGTGCATAATAACTGTGCTATAAATTCAAGTAAGCTCCTCAACTCTACTTCACTCACTTCCAAAGTCATTGAGCACATGCACCACCACTTCCATGATGGCGATGAGGGAGCTGATGCCAGCAAACACCAACCCGAGGAAGAAGATGGCACAGAGCACTCTACCTAGTGCACCTGAGCTCACCGTGTTGTACAGCACAGGAATCCTACGTATATGTGCAAAGTGAAGGAAAGGGTTGTGTGTGGGCCACAAGGGAAACTGTCCGAAATATAAAGTTTAGAGTACACTGCAGTGAATATGAATATCTACCTAATGTCGTATCAAATCTACATTGCCACGCTACTTAGAACGGTTATACGTAATTATGTGTGCAGTTCACTTAGTGTAGTGTACAGTTGAAATAGTATGCAGCAACAATCAAGCATCTTCACATACAGAACTTGTACAGATGCTTGCCCCCACACACACATGCACACAAGCACACACACACAGTGCAGACCCATTCATGCAGTACACTCTAATGCCAATGTCCTTACGAGCTCACCAAATGAATGTGATTCCAGTGTTGGCAGGTCCACTGTTTCTTAGTGTATCCACAATGTCAGAGATTGGCTGGCCATGTTTGCCAGAGAAGACTATTGCAAACGTCATGATCCCACACACAAGGCTAACAATAACAAAGAGTGGGTAGAATCCATGCACATGGAAAGTTGAGATACAAATAAAATAGACACGCCTGGAGTGCATGCTTCCATGCACCAACAGACAAAACAAGATGCTAGCTGACCTGATGCAGTTGTTTGCAATCGGTGCAAGGATGCCCATCTTCACCACACCATGGCTACGCTTCATATATGTTGCATACACCAAGAAGATGCCAGCACCAGCACTAGTGTCAAAGGCATTCTGGGAAATAGCATCTTGCCACAGATCAGATTTGCCAAAGGAAGCTGGAGACAGATAGATAGACAAACAGACAGACAGACAGGGACACAGACATAGAAACAGACTGACTAGAAGGACAGTTTGTACTACTACTTCACACCTGGATCTCTCCCTGCCTACCTACCCCAGTCTGGAGTGAAGAGGTGCACAATTCCCTCAGATGCATAAGGCAAGAAAATGGCCCAGTAGAAGCTGAATGCCACAGACAGCAGCAGGGCAGGCACCATCACCCAATTGACTTTCTCAAAGCTGCTCACTCCCCGACTGATGGAGAGGGCTGCCACCACCAGGACTGCTAGCATGCACACAACAGCCAGGTGGCTCTCCTGGTGAAAAGCAGGGAAAACATATTAAATGTGAATGACATCATCTTAATATAAGAAACATAACGCACAATCTCGCTGTCAAGGATATACTCCTTCAATTTGAGACAAAACGTCATGAAACGTGGTAGGATTACGAAGAGACGTAGCTAGAGTAACTTGATCGAGTCAAAATTTGGCTTAAAGCAGTTCCGTCTGAGCTCTTGTCACTTTTACAGTCGCCGCCATATCTAAGAGATAGGGAAAACATCATGTTTTGTTGTCCAGAAACTCCTCTTTCAATTTTCCACAAATCCTCACCAAACTTGGAAGAGTTCATCATGGCAATATGGGGGGTAACCTAAGGTGGTTAGCGCCTTCACCACCGGACTCCTTTAGACGAAATTGATTAACATATGTAAATTCTGTGCACACGAAGTTTTACAGAATGAGTCTATGGAATGCTAACAAATAAATATACTAAATATATAAGCATGTATCTGAACAAGCAGACACAGGCACAGTCCGTACTTACATTGCAAAGTTAACACCACAACTACAAAAGTGAGTCAATGTACTGTACATAGTGTAGTGTAGTGTAGTGTAGTGTAGTGTAGTGTAGTGTAGTGTAGAGTAGTGTAGTGTAGTGTAGTGTAGTGTAGAGTAGTGTAGTGTAGTGTAGTGTAGAGTAGTGTAGTGTAGTGTAGTGTAGAGTAGTGTAGTGTAGTGTAGTGTAGTGTAGTGTAGTGTAGTGTAGAGTAGTGTAGTGTAGTGGCTATCGTTGATATCACATAAATTGGATATCTACACATTCTGTGTGTAATTTTGATGGAGGTGTATATCATTAGAGTGTAGGGGCATAAGGAACCTTTAAAGCTATGTACATCACTTAGATTGACAAATGCTATTCATTGTGGGCTTTGATGGCTGTTGGGGAATTATTATTAAGTCAGCACTGAGCTGCAATTCTTGAGTCTGTTTGGTTCACAATGTTACACAGAGCTCACCTGGAATTCATTCCACCGTTCCATGGACTCTTCTGGAGTTACAGGCAGTGGACTGATACAAGCCTTGAAGAAATAGTAGACACACCACCCCACCACCACTGAATACACACCACTGCATGTATCAGAGAGAGAGGAGATTACATGGAGATTTCTCTCAATACATGATCCATACCAGGCACTGTCACAAATCAAGAACAGTTACATTTCCTACAAAACACACAATTCTTCCCTACCTGGTAGATGTGCTCATACAGTCCTGAAGTTGGTATGTAAATGCACTAAAACTATGCATATAAGAGCTCTAGCTGTACACAGAATTTCACAACAGTGAAGAACACAGACTATTCAGTGATGCATGTGCTGGGAAAGTGGTAACATGTGTAATTCATGCCTACAGGCATTCAAGTTAGACAGATCATAGCCATATCCTTCCTTACAATACAAATTTGCACAACATTGCTTTGAAATGCAGTCAGTGATTGTGATCTCATGTCTGGTAATGATCAGCACACTACTAAAGCATGGAGAATACACACTGTCATGTGTATGGCAAGCAGTGCACCCACAATGCACCAGCAGGGATCTATACAATGTGTGCAGTGACAGCAAGGGTTAAAGCTTGTCTACATACAGTAAACAGGAGAGGACCCCTCTGCTACAGTGCAGTTGAAGAGGCCCAGTAGGGATACACTGGATAATGCAGTAACCAGGATCTGTTAAACAAGGGGCATGCACTTGGAGAGGGCCCAACTATACAATATAGCAAACAGCATATGGCTTGGTTGAGGGCTTTAAACCACATCTACAGTAGCACGTGGCTCACACTAGTGTTGTGCCACATGCATAAGTGAAGTGCCGTGAAGCATACCTAGGTACCTTTACCCACATCGTACACGCACTCACCCTATTGCAAGGCTGTTGAAGGCGACATAGGCTCCCAGGAACCTATAGGCAGGACCAATGAGCTGATTAAATGACTCCACTGGGCCCTTGCGCGTGAAGCGCCCAACACCATATTCGATAAGGACAAGAGGTATGCTCCACAGCCAGAGGAAACAGAACCACACGAGCAAGAAGACAAGCCCTCCACCTTCAGTAGCATGCCTGGCACAGATGCGAGGGAACCTCCAAATGTTGCCAGTGCCCACCACTGACCCCAAGCTGGATATGAGGACTGAAAACGAGGAAGTGAAGGTACTCTGTGGAGGGAGCAATGGACACAAGACAGCAGGGAGACAGCAGGGAGATAGCAGGGAGACAGCAGGGAGACAGCAGGGAGATAGCAGGGAGACAGCAGGGAGACAGCAGGGAGATAGCAGGGAGACAGCAGGGAGACAGCAGGGAGACAGCAGGGAGACAGCAGGGAGATATCAGGGAGATATCAGGGAAACAGCAGGGAGACAGCAGGGAGATAGCAGGGAGACAGCAGGGAGACAGCAGGGAGACAGCAGGGAGACAGCAGGGAGATAGCAGGGAGACAGCAGGGAGATAGCAGGGAGACAGCAGGGAGATAGCAGGGAGACAACAGGGAGATAGCAGGGAGACAGCAGGGAGATAGCAGGGAGACAGCAGGGAGACAGCAGGGAGATAGCAGGGAGACAGCAGGGAGACAGCAGGGAGACAGCAGGGAGATAACAGGGAGACAACAGGGAGACAGCAGGGAGACAGGAGGGAGACAACAGGGAGACAGCAGGGAGACAGCAGGGAGAAGGAAGACTACTAGTTCACAGCATTCTGTAAGTAATCAACTAGTCAATGAACATGATGAAGGGTTTTAATATCCCCATGTGGTAGGCCACCCTATACCAAGCCCTATACTTACAACACAGTGAGAGTGTTCATACTGTAAATGAACTACAAATTTCGATGGCTTCAGCTGCTTCCCAGTGGAGCCTAGTCTGTGCATGACTGCATTTGTGAGTACAGAAGTTGATGTAGGCACTAGCTATATTAATTCTAAAATCAGCATAATTTCAGAGTACTACACATGATCTTCCACATTCAATTCAATTCAATTCAATTCAATGCTTAAGGTGCATCATGCCCATTTAAGACTTGTAGCTTCAGGTGTCTCAAACATACATGTACTCCAGTGTATCTTATTAAGGCACCAAGCAGATGAACATGAAGTTCAGAGTGGTACGAAGTGCACGCGTGTCTGAACTGACCTTCTGGGTTCGGGTCGGGGGCACTGCCGCAGCTAGTGACTCCGGCAAAAGTGCAGTGTCTTCGGCCATCTTGATCGATCATGTGACCTTCAAATGTACACACACGTTAGCTATATATAAAGTACGTATTTGGTCGGTGACCAAAGTCACTGAGGTGATTGGATCAGCAAGCAAAGACGTCCGTTATGAAGAATAAATTACCTACAGCACATTGCGGGTTACGGTAGCTAACTAGCTAGCTAGCTAGCTGAATACAAAGAATGCAATATTTCATGCAGCTGGCTACATACGTAGCTGTGAGATTATTGTTAGCAGTGTACAGCGTGTGTTGGCAAAAGTAGCTAGTATTCTAGTATGTTATGTCATTCATTCATGGTAGGATCATTAAGAGCAAAGCCCTTTACACAGCCTCTAGCAACGTTCTCCTTCAGTGGCACCATACTCTCTTCCATCTTCTCAAGTAGATCTTGTAGGACAGGGAGCGCCGTAGATTGGGAAGAGAGCAATTCACGGATCTGATCAAACTCATTTTTAATGAGTGCCAAATGATGCTCTAGTTTCCTCTCTTTCTCTGCTTCACTCCATTCCCTGGAGTGGAGTTGGTAGTCCAGCTGGGCTGTTCGGAGGATCCTCAACATCTGATCAAATCTCAGATTGGCCACAAGGGCTGCCCCTTCTGACATTCCTTCGCGCATATGAAGGAGCTCCAAAAGTGGTGTGGCATGGTCATTTATTGCTTCCTCATGTAGTGATCTGGCCATTTCAGCATGCTCCCTCCGAATCTTTGGATGCTCTGGGCCATTTGTGGCCATTTCAGCATAAGCATATCCTCGACTCTGTGCAGAACGAGTGGACTCCAACTTTAGAACTGCCTTCTCCAGGTCTGTGCGTGGTTCATAATTCTGTCGTTCTTGCATTGCACGCTCATGAAAATCTGCTTTCTGCATGAATACTGCTCTGAAGTCTGCACTCTGTTGGTGTCTGTTGATGTAGGCAGTGGCATCATAGACTTGGGCCAGGTACAGTGTGGTCTTGCTGGCAGCAAAGTCGGCTTGCTGCTGTTCACCTCTCAGCCAATCAGCAAGGTGTTGGCTTTGGCTGGCTAGCTCCTCCCGTAGTTCTTCATCAGTGGCTACCGAGGGAAGACGTGATCTATATAGCAGCTTTAGTGACTCAGGGATATGAAGATTCGGATAATGAAGCAACTTGTCAAGGTTTTCTTTGGAATTAGGTGCCATGAGTACCGCTTCCATGATTAGCTGAAGAATGCTCTCATAATTCTCACTGCGCAAGAAGGCAGGATGATTGAGTGCCTGAATGGGAAGATGTTGCTGTGTGCCTAATCCAAAATTCAGGACAACGCTATCTTCAACGTTGAACTCTGTGAATGGCCTCACAAATATCCTGGTGTGACGCTTAACAACATCCACAAAGTGGCTGTAAATGCTTCGGAAAACATCTACATAGTGGCCAATTACTATGCACTTCATTGCCTGCTGCAACCTAACTGGTATGTTAACTTGAACGACAGCCAAGGAGTATGGAATGATTCTTTGTTGCTGTCTGGCAACACCTAGTGGTGCAATGCCCATCTGGCCTTCATCATCTGTTGGTTGCTCTGGTTTTGCTTCGGCATGCTGACTGGGATCAGAGCTTTGCTTCTGATGGCCATAACCTGGCTGTTCATTGGTGGTGAGGTTGGGGCTAGAAGTAAATGGTGGAGATTCGAAATGAACACGCTCCAGGTGGTCACTGAGACCACCCAATTGTATGCATTCCTGGTGAGTGCTGACATCAAATTTTGTGTGAATTCTTCTGTGAGTGGCTGGTGGAGGTGAATCTAATGTTAGGGATCAAGGAATGAACCAAACACCATTACAATGCATCTATTGCTCCCCTACAGCAATGGCAATGGTAGGAATGTGTGTAGGTTTAGACTGTGTGCTGTACAGTGTTAAGAATTGAATAAAGGTAATGCAAAGTAATGAAAATGCTAGTAATCTGTAAGTTAGACTGGCTAGGATGGCTACAAATGGTTTACTTAAAATTGCTTATTAATTGTATTATAATAATATTACATTGTGAATTATATTATTATGAGTCAAGCTAAAGCTAAACCTCCTTCCATCAATACAGTGGTTTCACAATTTCTAGTCCCGATTGACATTTGCGCATTGCACTCAATCACATGAGTAAAGTATTGGATTGATAAGCTCACACATAGATCGGAGCACGTGCTTATCCTGTGCGAGCCTATCCTTCCAATACTTTACTCACATGATCGAGTGCAATGCGCAAATGTCAATCGAGACTAGAAATCGTGAAACCACTGTAAGCTTCAAGCATGCATAGATGCACTTACTTTCTTGTTTCCTTTGGAAATCTTCAATTTCTGTTGTCACCAAGTCATGGCGACCACTCATTTCCAGGAAAGTTACCAGATTGGACAGGTCATGAGGCTGAATGTAGTGTTTCCCTGCTAATGCCATCAACAAACTATACATGGTGGTTATCTCCTGCAGCTGCTTTGCTGTCAGGATGCCCTTGTCATCTTCCTGTCCGTAATCTTGCACTAGTGCCTTTAAGTTCTCCAAGTCCTCCTCGACAAGTTGCTTGCTAATCTTAAAGAGGAGAAGGCGAAAGGGGCTTGGCTTGGTGGAGACTGGAGTGCGTCTCTGTTGCAGAGGACTGGCAGTGGCCCCACACTCTGCATATTTCCTTGCCCTGCTAAGCATTCTGTATAGAGAGGACAATGTATACTATGACATGCATGCAAGCGCTAGTGGCCTAAGGTGCTAGATGGAAGATTCAAGAGCCTGAATTTGTAGTGGTACAAACCTAGGACAAGGTAGCAGATCTTTCGTGACAGCACCCCTTGCCATCAGACTCTGCTCACTGAAAGGCTTACTTTACAGTATGACATTGTGCATTTATATGTGTATTGTGGTACATGGAAGAGTAGCCTTCTGGGTAAAGGTCCCCACACTAAATAAGATTCCAATTCCAATTACGCGAAGTTTAATCTCTTCCCTCCCGTTCATGTAAACAGAATGCGTAGGTTGCCTTACCTGAGTCCATGGCTGGATAGCCCAGGCCGACTTGCCTATTCTGTAATGGCCAGGTACCAACCTAGTGGAACCCTCAGCCCATGACCTTTGACCCCAGAAATTATGACATCACTACTGGTTATTGCATAACAATTAGTTAGCAGTTTCCAGGTCACACCTGGGGGGAGGCTCAAGCCATTCCATCACGCTCTCCAAGAGAGCGGAGACATGTAACTCATGGGTACTGACACAGCAATAAAACCGAATAGAGGGTAGGAAAAAAGCCCAACTGGGGGCAGGCTGTCCCGCTATGCTGGCAGAGTGGACCAACCAGAAAGAACAAACGGCACTTCACTTGACCCCGCGTGGTAAGTGGGAATTGCGGATGCGCAAAATGGGTTTGAGCCCACGCGCTGCACGCACTGCACATGCGGAGGGTTACTTGACCTGGATTAACCCCAACTAAACAGATGTGACGTTGGTTGCTCCTGCTAGCGAGATTAACCACATTTAACCAGGGTTAAACAACATAAGTCTGAACACCCAGAGCATCCACTAATGGGAGTACCTTATTGGTCAATGAGGAAGGCGCACCATTCAACTGCATGAAATTAAAGTCATTAGGACCATACGTATGGAATTAAAAGGCACCCTACCTCCCATTGATGGTCCGAATGAGAAGCCATTTGAATGAAAAAAGGAATGGACTCATTCGCACATCTGTAGTGACTGCCAGCTGCACCTACTACTAGAGTAACAAAGTGCACTCTGTCAGCAATCTGCTTTGACACAGCTCAACACAATATCAGCCATTAATTCCGGGATAAGATTGGCTTGAAATAGTTACGCATAACTCTATAATTATAGCATCTGCCAGGCTTTACAGTGTGCACTGAGGTAAATTTTAGCTATACTTGTAATGCTAACAGTACATACAGTCAGACATCATAGTAGTGCTATCTATACATGCACACTAGGGATGGTGGCGGTGGTTTGTATGTGTTAGTACGTACATTGGATAAGATCAATTTGTGCACAATTTTTTTTGGATTTGTATGTTGCTATAATTTTAGCTACATGTGAGTGCCCATACAGTATAGAATGAGTTTGAGCAATACGTTTGCTATATTTTTACCCTTTCTAGGACACATTTCTGGTGTGTATGGTAGATATCACTTGTGCACAGACCATCCAATCTCACATAGCTAGCTACAGCACTAGCTGTTCATTAGATATTGAGCTGTCCTAGCTACTGTCAATGGAATTGTTTTGACACTTGTAATTTCGCATTTAGGGATGGCTGAAGAAGCACGCCATCAGGCATGCAATAGTATTAGCTGTATTCCCAGACAGTCTGCCAGCAGCAAGTGAATCCCGTGACCTAGGCGATATTGATACCGCCCCTGGGGCGATTACCAAGAACTTGTTAAGCGCCCCTAATTTCGAAATGTGCACTGTGGCAGCTTGTCTTTCACCATTATTATATGTGGACCTCTGTTGCACCGAGAAGAAGTGAATACTAGACGTGCTTGTGTACCTATTCCAGTGAGCGGTGGTTAATTGGAGAGGCTTGATAGTCCGTAATCGCCTATTAGGCGATTGCAATGATGCTGGGAAGCGCCCCTCTCCTCGAAACAGCTTAAATTCGAATCAAGCGCACTATGAGTGCACTTGCTCTAGTCACGGATATATGCAATCGTATGGCGTTGAAAAGGCTTAGCGTCGAAGCTTGACTGTCTACGACCGGTCTTGGCAGCACCCAACACACCAGACCACCTTTTTGGGTCGCGAGGCTATACAGTAAAGTGCAAGTGAGGGGAGGGAGGGTCTAGTGAAAGTGTGACAGTACAGTTGGGGATACCTGACTAAAGTGGTTATGTAAGGGTGGGAAAACTCCAATATCACCCAGTTATTGTGCCTACAGGAGTGTATAGCTCCAAGTTAGTCGCCTATGTAGCTACCTGCTATAAATTGAACATGCAATCATAGGGCTTACCTTGCTACTGTATAGGGTTCAATTTATGGCAATCAAGCTTTTCAGTTTCCACAAGAGTACCACTCCATTTAACAATTCATTAGTTAAATCGTGAAAATGCTATAGATAGGGTGTTAGCATTGTTATTATAATTATGTTGTACTTGTGTGGCTCATTTCATCATCCACACACAATGATCTCATTCTAAAATAAACATGAGATATGCACTGTCATATAGACAGCACAACACTGACAATAAATTATAATATTATATTTATAGGGACACCCCCATCAAAAGTACCCTCCATAATCTTTTTAACTCCACAACCAACTCTTCTTTATTTGATCTGTTCCCAGTGATGAGGCCAATGGCAACCACTTGGACAAGCAGTGATCTCATTCTGGATGTGCCTGCATGCAGATACACTAGTTGAGCACCACCTGTGCCACCTGATCGATGTCATCCTGCAAGGTTTGGATTCCATTGCTGACGTGGCAGTGGAAACAATCCCTGAGTGTGATGGGGACTACATATTACAACAGTGTGGGTTTTTATTCCATATCAGGATACAAGGATTCTTTGTGCATTCTAACAGATAAACTGCAAATGCATTTTCTTCCAAAAGCCAGAGGCTCAGATAGGGAAGCACTGTGGATCAGGTCATCCCACTCCCAATAAACTACCAACTTGCACATGTACATGTGTATGTCTTTAGTGTCACTCACATTGTACCTACTTGGCAATGCCTGCATAAGTGAACATATGCCTGATGACAGATTGATTTCAATTTTATGGCTGATAGAGAACATGCCCGCTAATGACATACCATGAAATTAGTAGTGGTGTATGCAGCTGTATATAGATCTAGAGGATGCCCGACCATGCATTGCCTGCAGAAGAACTCTAGCCTGTGGTGCATACCACATGAAGGGACTCGAGTTTCTTGACTGGGTACTTGGAATATTGATTGTTGTGGTGGATTAATCTGGTCATATACATAATTACCAATTGCAATTTAGACACATATCAAGGCAGTAATACAGTATGGTGACTATACAGACCATTGTGTGTGGAAATGTGAAGTTAATGCACTGATCATGATGACATAGTGAACAATAGTGTGCACAGGTAGTACAGAGTGCATGCTCTTGGTGTCAGATTAATCAGTTGCTCATGCTAGGGTCCTTGAGGGCAAAGCCCTTAATGCACCCTTTTGCAACATCCTCTTTCAATACGACCATATTCTCTTCCATCTCCAACAGAAGGTCTTCCAGAATAGGGACAACTGTTGTATGGTCAGAGAGCAATTCACAGATCCGATCAAACTCATTTTCAATCAGTGCCAAATGATACTTTAGTCTCTTCTCTTTCTCTGCTTCACTCCATTTGCTAGAGTGTAGTTTGTAGTCCAGCTGAGTGGGGCGGAGGATCCTCAGCATCTCGTCAAATCTCAGATTGGCCACAAGGGCTGCCCCTTCTGACATTCCTTTGTGCATGTGAAGGAGCTCCAATAGTGGTGCGACATGACTTATTGCTTCCTCATTTAAAACCCGTGCCCGTTCAGCATGCTCCCTCCGAATCGTAGGACGCTCTGGACCATTTGTGGCCATTTCAGCATAAGCATATCCCTGGCTATGTGCTGAACGAGTGCACTCCAACTTCAGCAGAGCCTTCTCCAGGTCTGTGTGTGGTTCATAGCTCTGTCTTTCTTGTGTCGCACGCACATGAAAATCTACCTTCTGCATGAATACTGCTCTCAAGTCTGCACTCTGTTGGTGTCTGTTGATGTAGGCAGTGGCATCATAGACTTGGGCCAGGTACAAAGTAGTCTTGCTGGCAGCAAAGTTGGCTTGCTGTTGTTCACCTCTCAGCCAATCGGCAAGGTGTTGGCTTTGGCTGGCTAGCTCCTCCCGTAGTTCTTCATCAGTTGCTACCGAGGGAAGACGTGATCTATATAGCAGCTTTAGTGACTCAGGGATATGAAGATTCGGATAATGAAGCAACTTGTCAAGGTTTTCTTTGGGATTAGGTGCCATGAGTACTGCTTCCATGATTAGCTGAAGAATGCTCTCATAGTCCTCGCTGCGCACAAAGGCAGGATGAGTGAGTGCCTGAATGGGAAGATGTTGCTGTGTGCCTAATCCTAAATCAAGGACAACACCATCTTCAACATTGAACCCCGCAATTGTTCCTGAAACTCTCTTAGTATGCTGCCTGATGACATTCACAAAGTGGCCATAAATGCTTCGGAACACTTCCGCATAGTGGCCAATAACTATGCATTTCATGGCTTTCAGCAATTTATCTGGTATGTTCACCTGAACAACAGCCAAGGAATAAGGGATTCTTTTCTGTAGTGGTGCAATAGCTAGCTGACTTTCATAGAGATTTTCACCACTGGTGGGATTAAACTTGCGTTGCTTCAAAGGAGGCTGTTCATCATCATCATCATGCTGTAGACAGTTGTTGTGATGACTAGGGTGGTTGGAACCTTTGGGAGTATCAGCATTGGCTTGAACAACTGGTGAGGTCCAATCTAACCAACGCACAAAGAAGAAGCAGTTTGGTGAATTCTGTGCCAGTCCACACATGAGTGAAATACAATAATTGTAGTGCCCGGGTAATCGATGCGAAACAAGCAAAATCAGATATACCTCCTCCCTCCCTGTGTGAAGCCTAGGAATGACAGACACGTTGGAGTGTGGTAATCAGGCTATCCAAATCTGCTACATTTCAAAACACCCTTCCTAAAATCATGCACACTGGGTTTACAACAGTTTGGGCTCAATGACTGCCTGCAGTCTTATGATCTAGCAGAGGCTCATGTTACAGAGTGGAAATGAACTCGACAAACTTTCGTGTAGCAGGTAGGGGCAGTAGTAAGACGTTTCGACCACAAGGGTCTTCATTTGGTAACTGACTAAGACTCTTGTGGTCGAAACATCTTACTACTGCCCCTACCTGCTATGCGAAAGCTTGTCAAGTTCAAGTTCATCATGCCTGCAGTCTCTCAAGTAGGCACTACTGATGAGGAGTGGCATGCTCTGAGAAGGGCCACTAGCACATTGGTAAAGCCTAGTCTCGTATAGCCAACCACTATTTTCCTGACCCTACTATTATATGCTGATGTCACTGTAGGTGAGGGAAGGAACCTTTCCCAGCCAGTACACTGCTGTAAGGAGTTCCTTATGGAATAGGGTCCAGCCATGCTAGATTATATCTTATAATAGTGCTCACAAAGTGCTGTACACCTACGTTTCTCCTCATTGCAGCCGACACCAGCAGTTGCTCGCAGCTTTTTCGCCCAGTGTGGATATCCGTTATGCTCACAAATGTTGGTCAATCCATCGAAGTGCCTGTTCTCCTTCGTTAGCAGGATTCTGATTAGCGCATCTACTTGTGCCACGTTTCCTTGTTTCCCCTCAACCTGCAGATATTCCACGTCTGTTAGGTATATTCTGAAGGCAGGCAAAACGTTTTCCAAGATTAATCCACTCCTCAGTTCCTGATGGTGTACCCTTAATGCCTGTTTGCGATCTTCGTCCATCTTGGATCATAACCGAAAGCGCTTAAATTAGTGGAGTCACATGTTACAGCCGGAGAGTGGCCACTTAGGGATAAGCTTTCTCTCTCTTGTCACTTGTGAAAATTTGCAAGCTCAGCAAGTGCATTTATATTAGGATTATGGCTGAGTTCTAGTGGTAATTTGTACACGGAGTACTGTTAGTATAGGTGCTTTCCCTGGGTAAATTCCGTTGCAGTTCGTTGTATAGGATTCCAATACCATACAGACTCATGCGTGACATCCGTGGCCGTGGAGAGGTAGCTCTGTATATGTTACCTAGTAATGAACGTGGCAAATAACGTACTGTATATAAGTGGGTGAAACCTGTCTAAGATAGCCACCTCTAACTGACCTTTAGAGGGGTGCGGAAGACAGTTCTGATACTGTACTTCTCCGCAGGCCCTGCCATGTAGGGATATGGAAGGTAACCGTATGGAGTGGCTGCTCCTCCCGTGTCCTTTGTATATAATCTTGGTTGTGATGCAGCCCTGACCACCTCTTACGAGAACCCATTCTCCTGCAGCACCAGAGTGCGATGTCCTTCCTTCTTCTCCCCACTCTCTCCTTGTGTGATGGCCCAATCATTACAGTGATAATCGATCTGCTACATCATTGCTCATGCACCTGTAGATGCAGTTGATTATGCAGTGAACTACATACATGGCCTATATGCTTTCTCAAGGATATACAGCATGACATGTCCTTTCTCTCTCTACAGTAGATGTGCAATGCTACATTAACTGTGTACAGTGGAACCTCCAAATAAAGGACACACTAGGGACCCAGCATTTTGTCCTTTGTAGGGAGTAGGTTGTCCTCTTTCGGAGATTATTTTGTATAAAATGTGTGTACAAGTGTACTATTAGCTTGTCCATTGTATAGAGGTTTGTCCTAGCTCTTTCGGAGTGTCCTTTATTGGAGGTTTCACTGTACGTATTTGGATACATGATGTATGTCAAGGCTACCACTGGGATCAATAATAATTATTGCTGACTTTGTCTCCCTATCTGAAGGTGACTCAGCTTAACTGTTTACTCCAGCGTGTTTAAATTTGCTCATGCCACCCCAAACATACTATGCTTGATCATTCATACTTAATGCATATATTGATCACAGAATGATATCTATAGTCTACATTATGTACACAATACAAGTAGTTTGTACATGCGAGTATCGCATACTATGTACAACTGCAATGCAAAGATTTTTGAAAGCAATAAAAAAAGTGGAGAATATGACGGAATGAAGTAAAAAGATGTGCTGGTGAACAAGTACAGTTGCATCAGATGCCAGCATAAAAGGTTAATTGCAGCCATGCATGTAACTTCGCATGTTGACACATATAAACAAGCAAACTGTACATGATGAAGTAGTTACAAGATACTTATGTTATTCGCTTATGGTAGGATCATTTAGTGCAAAGCCCAGAATAACACCCTTTTCAACTTGCTGCAGTAGTGTAGCTACACACGTTTTCATTTTGTCACAAAGGGTTGCATGGGCAGGTATTGTTCGCCAACTAAGCAAGTCTTGGATCCTACTTGCTTCACCTTCTGTCTTCTTTGCCAGGGCTATGCACTTCTTGCGCTTGTCAGCTTCACTCCATTCTTTGTGTAGTAAGAGGTCAAGCTGATCTGGGCGGAGGATCCTCAGCATCTCATCGAATCTTAAATTTGCCACCAAAGCAACTGGTTCTGACATCCCTCTGTGCATGTCCAGTAGCTGCAGCAATGGTTTTGCATGCTCAGTGATGGCTAATTCGTGCAGCTCACGTGCTTCCCCAGAATGCATTATTCGCTCTGCAACACATTTCTGGCTGTTATTGCCCACCTGAGAATGTGAGTAACCTTCACTCTGTATTGAGCGTGTTTGTTCAAGCAGAAGAAGTGCTACCTCAAGATCTGAGCAGCACTGGTATTGCTTACGTACTTGTGATGCCCAATGGTGATATTTTGCCTTCATAGTCCACTTTTCAGTGAAATCTAAAGATTTTGTGTGTTTCACAAGGTACCCCATGGCATCATATGCCTGAGCTAAATACCTATGTGCTTTGTTGAACTCTTTTCGCTGCACCTGAAGCTGGTCAATAAGTCTTTCACAATCATTCGTTAGTTCTTTCCAAAGTTCCTCATCAGATTCCACTGATGGAAGACGTGACATGTAAAGTAGCTTCAAAGATTTGGGTATACAAAGCTGTGAATTCAAAAGTACAAGGAGATTTTGTCTAGCATTAGGAGCAAGTAGAATCCCTTCAAGGATCAACTGAACAATGCTTTCATAATCAGCACTTGCCAAAGAGGAAGAATGGGTCCATTGGGAAAGGGACAGCAGATGTAAAGATCCATGTTGAAAATCAAGCCAGATAGAGTTGGACAGCCTACACTGCAACTCTGATGATACGTGCAAATGTGAATACTTGTCACCAGCGATTGGAAGTGCCTCAGCAAAATGCTTATCAGCAGAACGGAAAATCTCTGTATAATGCCCAATAATTACAGCAGCCAATGCATCCTTCAAATGAGGTGGAATGTGAACCTTCGTCTTTCCCAAAAGCCATTGTTGCTTGCTAACATTGAATGAGTATGGTAGCAGCTCATTGCCCGTAGAGCCAAGTGCAACTCTCATAGTGTCAGTGCACTGCTGATGTGGTTTACTCCGACATTGTTTGCTCTCGCCATCCTCTTGCAATCTGGGATTGAGACATGATGAAGTCCTTTCTAATGGCATGTTAGAAGCAGGAGCAACAGGACGTTGCTGGTCTTCACGTGCAGGCTGGTATTGAAGTGTACCTGCATGAAGGCACAAGGATCATTTATCGGAAGTACCACAACATACATGTATGAGTAATGTATAAAAACGTGGTGTCACTAAGCATCACAGCTGGTGTGACTAGACTTGGGTTGTTGCATGAATGGTATACAAGTAGTTTGAGCCTTCTAATTGAACAATAGAGCTTTTAATACTAATTATTCATCTGATTACATACCGTATGCACTTAATTTTCACAGGGATTAATGTTTGTGGCTTTCACAGGTCAGCGGTTGTCACCAAAAATTTTGTCCAAATATTAGACACGTCTTAGTACACAGAAAGCCACGAAAAGTGATGTAGTCCCTACTAAAATGGTAACAACTAGTTTACAATTCATTCACTACGCTATAGTTCCTTTGTCCTAGGATGCTATGTTCTTCATGATCACGAAGCATACCTATTCTTGGTCTCTGAAAGTGGTAGCGTGTCAGATCTGGGTAAAATGTTCCTCAAAGGTTGCTGCAATTTGAAGAAGTAGCTAGCTAGAGGGCACTGTGCATGGCAGCTGAGTGAAACATGATGTACCTTTGCAGGAACAAGAGAAGAACCTCTTTGACAAGCTAACAGTCTTAGTGTATGAGAAGGCAAAGATATAGCCAGGAGCACCAGTGCAAAGGGCACAGAACTATACAATTCTGAACAACCATAAATATATCAGCCGTGAATATTTCACCACCACTTGCTTCAGCATGATCGAATTTGAAAATGCGAAACCTTCAAAATGAAAATTAAATCTGTGAAATATAAACCCTTCAAAAATTAAAGCGCATATGGTAGTCTCTCTGATGGCTACCCTTGTGCACAGTGTTCCATGCCATTAGTAAGATCCTTACTGCAACACCAACTATCAATATAATTGTGCCATAGTGAGTGTTATGGCAGCATAAATTAGCACTTTGGCTGCACACTGCAAGTGAATGAAGGCCTAATTGCAACTCCTGTCATTTGCATGGATACAACCAAAGATCTGGAGAGGACTCCCAATCCACCCCCTGCAGTCACCGCCATTGAACCTCTTGTCATACCTTTCTCTCACAACTTATGACTGCAATGAAGCACAGGTCGAGAGGCCCGTAGCGAATCAAACAGACATGCTGCTACCATACACCCCAATTCGCCCCACTTGATCAGTCTTATAGTTGGAGCCATTGATGAACAAGCTCAGTCTTGAAGTGAAGCAGTGCTAGTAAGCTGATGACACCTCATGCAGCCGTTAGTGCATTGAAGCACACCAAGGTCTTGTGGGATGGTCTCACACAGATGTGTCCACAGTATGGCTACTTCCTCATTCCCCCAAAGAAAACCTGGTTGATTGTGAAGAAGGATCACTATGAAGAAGCATTTACCACCTTTGTTATTTCTGTCATCCAGCTCACCAGGCTTGGGAGACGGTACTTAGGGTCTGCAAAGGGTCAGTCAAATTCTAGAAGCTTTTGTGAAGATGAAGGTTGAACAATGGATACATGAGATAGAACAGCTGTCACTTATCACCAAGCCTTACCCACATTCAGCATACGTATGTGGCTTATACCTATGCTCTGAGCCATTAGTTGAACTTCCATTTCAGGACAGCTCCCACCATTGGAGACCTGCTGACACCACCGGAGACAGCAGTCTGTCAGAGCCTCATTCCTTCCAACACTGGCAAGAATGAGCAGTACAGTGGGACCCCACCTTGCAGACACCCCTGAAAAGTGAACACCTCGATTATGCGGACACTTCTAAAGTCCCAACGATTGGCCTTGTGCTACCTGTATAAAGCTCCCATTGAAATGCGGACACCCTGTTATTCGTATTGCAGACAGCGCTCTGTCCACTGCCCTATACAACTCTGTATAAAACTCACCCGGTAATCCGGACATTTCAATCAGCTGTCAGAAAATGGCGGCTCTCTGATGTGCACTGCTACCTATGACAAGAACAGCACAGAAGTTGGCGAGTGCCGCAAATCGTCTATACAAAGGATTTTGAAAGTGTCTTTAACATGAGAAAGTTCAGCACGAACAGCTACCCTTTAGAATCGTCTTCAGAAATGGTGCGTGAGTCGAGTACTCGAGCAAACCACCTCTACTTACAAATTTGTCTTATTTTGATACTTTTGCAGGCATACTACATGATTGTTTTAACATATGGGCATACCATAGTGGTAGTTATTTTTGCGATACTTTACTTTCGTGAAATGCTGAAGAATGCCTTGAAACAAAATTTTTGTGGATTCTAAATTTCGCGGGTTACACCACACGCAAAAATATGTACTACTACTGTCTATTATGTTGCTATGGTATTATAGCTAGGTGAGCAAATGATATGATAGCGACTTACCTGTGCCATTCCAGTATCAGAGGCCAGCATGTATACAAGAGTGTGTGGATTGTGGAAGAGGGGGAGAACCTTGTGTTCCAGCGGGAGATGAGATGAGCAACCCATTCACTGGCCTGTCCAATTCCTTAGAGAATTTCCCTACAGCTGCAGTGTTCCCATTCTCACTGGCATTCTTGCCAATCAATGCTCTGTCGATCAGTTAGTCGACCGTACGGTCCTCAAGCCCACATCTTTGCACTGGCATCTTGCTTCTCAGTCGCCACCACATCAAGGTTTGCTTGCCGGATCACAGGTAGTGGGATATCGGCAGAAAGTGGGCCGTTAGGGTCAGGAACGTGGCCGTCGACCGGCTTGAAGTAACACAGTGGTGCCATAGCTCAATAGCAGCAAGGAGAACGTGACAAATATTTCGCGTGTACATATTTTCGCGGATTGGGGGGTGAACTGCGAATATAGCAAAAATAAGTCTCACGCAAAAATAAATACCACTATGGTATAAGCCGTACATACCTCTGAAATGCGGGCACCCCTATAAACAGGACACTTCTATAGTTCCAAAGGGTGTCCACATTATAGGGGTTCCACTGTATGGTCATACCCAACGGTCTTGGTAGTCTTAGGTAGCCCTCACCATCAAGAAGCAGCAGCAATCATACAGCACCAGAATGGGATGGATCCACAATTATTTGCCTTTATATTTCCATACAGTTCTCCTTCAGATCGTGTGTGAACGAATCAAGCTTGGTATGAAGCCCTAATTATGTTGTGTAAAAGATGCATAAATAATTATCCTGTAACAAGATCTAGAAATATTGCCATCAATGAAACCCGTAAAATAGCACTTATTGCTGCACCAGACATTGTTGAGAAGGATAAGTGGCAAGCCAAAGGTCTACGTAAGTGCACAAACTCATTATCTAACTTTGGGGGTTTGCAGAGTACCCAATCTTGAAATTACACCCTAAAAACTGACACTGTGTGTGAGTATTTCCACACAGGAGCATATTATGATAACCCTCCACTTGGAATTGGTAGAGCATACTCTTGGCTTACCATTTCAGCTCTCACTGTACCAGAAGCCTACTTCTGTAATGTCAGTAAATGAACTCACTGCTTTCCTCCCAAAGAGACAATGTCACTAAATGTTTGACAATTAGTGCAGGTAGCTAGTTGCTATGTGCAGTTGATGATCATGAAGGATTATGAGCATATTCACAGCAGGCGATGAGTCAGATGGCTGGTATCATGTGAAAATGGGCCCCCTAAATGGGACCCCGGTTCCCCATTTCAATATGAAAATAGGTACCCCCTATGTTACAGCTTGGAAACCCATACCACTCTAACCCTAACCCATTCTCCCATGAGAAGTAAGACTGCCAGAGGCAGGCACTTTATTACAGTACTTGTATGATAGCAGGGTTCTGAACTCCCATCAGTATCACAGGCAGATCGTTTGCTACCAAGACACCAATGATGCACGGCTAATTCAAACTGATTAGCAATTAAAACAGACACAAGATTAGGCTCCTTGAATTGGGTGTGAAGTTTACTCCCACCTGCCCAAGAAAGCTTGTGCAGAGCAAACGATGAAGGTGGTACATGAGTTAGGAGTGGACACTCACTTTGGCTATCACTGGGTTGCTCGGCAGTGGTGAGAACTTCTTTCTGCATGACTTGTTCCATTGCGCCACTCCTTAATGCGACATCTGCATACAGAAGGCATCATCCAACATGTCAAACTGAGAGCTCTAGACAGCATTGAATACATTTCTTAGACACTAGGTATTACGGTTAACAAAAGAGCACAAATTAAACATATGTTGCTAGATTATAGGATGATTGCTGCATGGAATTGATCGAGAAGAAAAGAGTTCTAAGCATAAATGCAGCCAGGCCCAATAGAAGGAGCTACATCGGATGACCTTTAAGGCAACATGGTGGAACAAGACACAATCGACCTGTGCCACTTCCTTCTTGATTAATTCCACGCATCAGGCATCCTGTAATTTAGCAACAATCACGCCAACCAAGGTCTATAAGGGCTGGGAAGTGAGTGGTTGCCAGTGAGGCATCATAGCTCAGTGGCTTGAGTACTGGCAGCTAAAGCCAGATGTCCTGGGTTCGATTCCCGGTGGTGTCACTTTCTTTCCTGTCCTATGTTGTTTTGAAGGTCTACGGACAATAAGGATGTTGATAGTGTCATATTCCAGCACATTGTCTCAATTAAGGTCTTCGGACGTAGCTCCTTCCATGTGGCCTGGCTGCGCTTATGCTTATAACTCTTTCCTTCTCGACAAACTATGTTGTATACTCAACTCCAACATCATAATAAAAGCAAATCAAAATTGGCCACATGTACACTTTGTTTTATGATGGGTTACCTTTGTTATTTACGCTAAGTATATATAATCTGTACATTTCTTTCTAAAGTAGCAATGTAATTCTCAATGATAAAAATTACACAATCATTCAACTCACCTTGAGCTTCAGCTTGAAATGCTTGCACTTTCTTTACTAGGGCATTCTCACCACTGGCATTGAGAAAATCAATCAACTTGGACATGTCATGTGGAGTCATGAAGCCAACATCCACTAGGGCCATCAACAAGCCAAACACAGTTTTGGTCTGCTCAATCTTTGATGGTACAAGGCATCCAGACCCAGTATGTTGGCGTTTTTCTAAAAAAATTTTCAAGTTGTCCGTGAGTTCCTGGCTGAAATCTGTGCTGAGGCTAAGTAGAAAACACTCAAACACTGTTGACTTTTTCTCCATTTCAGGGCCATCCTTTGCCCTTAAGTCAGCATACTGCTGAGCGCCTCTTGACATGTTGGACTGCAGGAATAGAAATGCAGTGGATGTGTAACTTAAATGTCCCTTCACTGTGTACTGTGGGTGCCTGAACTAGTGACCTTGTGGCTAAATGCTTCCATACTCTAAATTATGAATAAGATTCAAATTCCAATTAAGTATGTGCACAGTCATTCATGGCCAGCCTCAACACCAGAGCACACAATAATGTGCTCAGGTAGGTGCACCATCCAACTGCATGAAATTGTAGCCATAAGGACAACCAACTTGTATAGTGCAGTCGTGATGGACCAGGTGATAAGAAACATTCAGTACCTCACAAGAAGGAGAATCCCAGGAAGCCCAACTCGCTCGTCCGAGGCACAGCGAAAGGGAAACAAGGTGGTGCCCAAGAAAGCCCAGGCTGAAAGAAAGAGTGTTCCTGGAAAGGCACAACAGTTTGTGGGCAGAAAGAAGCTGTGGGGAACCAAGTGAGAGGATACAGAGGAGGATGTCAAAGCATTTTTGGTGAGCAGGGTGCCTGAGGCTGCCTCAATTGAGGTTAAATGTGTGTTCAAGAGTGATAAGGGACGTTTCAGGTGATGGTTTTGGGTGTTGGGGGAAGAGAGTGTGTTGAAGTTAGTAGATGGAGGTAGCTATAGTGACTTCTGGAAAATTGAGAAGGAAGCACCTTTTTTAGAGTCAGTGGTGGTGCGAGTTCTAGGTCGTTAGCAGAGGAGCAGGAGGCAGTGCGGGGCAATGGCTCGAGTGATGGGGAGAGTAGTGGTGCAGCTAGGGGGGGTACTAATGTGAACTCAGCTGGTGAGGATCTGGTGTCTATGTTATGGTGGAATGTGGCTGGATGGGCCAAGGGAGGTTGAGGTGGGAAGGATAGGTCTGTGGAAAGTAATGATTTCAGGGCCAAGGTTATTAACTTCTTTCAACCAGACGTTGCATGTTTGGTGGAAACATGGCTGAAGGATGATGAAAAGGTGGACTATGATGGCTATTGTTGGTTTGGGCACAACAGATCATGCTTAAGCAGTGAGAGGGTCAGGTGATGTAGGTGTGTTGGTCAAGTGCTTCTGGTGCAAGTGGTGGTCAGTGGTCATTGTGGATGTGGAAGTTGAGGATGTGTTGTGGGTAAAGTTTGAGAACAAGGAGTCCCATGTGATTTTTTTGTAGCCGTGTGTTACTTTCCACCAGTGGGCTCCAGTTGTGAAGTAGACACTGAAGAACGATTTCAAGTTTTGACTGAACAGATTCAAAGGTTTCAGCTGGAAGGTCACCTGGTGGTACGTGGTGATTTTAATGCCAGATGGGGCAACTTGAAGGATGGTGATATGGAGTGGGTGAGTGATAGAATCAGTGTGGATATGGTGAAGAATGATCAAGGGGAATTGCTGGTAGAGTGTTTGCTGAGTGCAGGGCTTTGTTTTGTGAATGGACGCAAAGGCAGGGATGATTTCACATGTATCTCAAGTAGAGGTTGCTCCGTGGTGGATTATTGCCTTGTTCCTGCAGAGGAGCTGGATTCTATTACTAACTTCATGGTAAAGACTATGTCCCAGTACGAGGCAGCTCTATGCTGCAACAAAGAGGGATACCGTATGCCTGACCACTCTGTTCTTGCTTGGGACTTGGTGGTAGGGAAGTGTGTCAGTGATTCATGCTGAGGTTCTAGCAAGGGTAGTGATAGCCCGAGGAGGTCAACCAAGTATGTAGTCCCGGAAGGGTACATGACCAATGACACTGATTTCATTCAGAGCATTATTGATGGTCTGAAGGCTGTCACAGGTGATCAGAGAAGAGGACCTTCAGGAGAGAGTATATCCAGTCGAGACAGTCCTACTCAAAGGCAGTGAAGCGGGTGAAGAGATCGTTCCAAACACAGAAGCGCTGTCAACTTGAAGCAGAGTTGGGAAGCCCAAAGAAGTTTTGGAGGTCCATAAAGCAGCTGAACATTAGCCAGACTAAGAAAAAGTGTAACTTGATGGAGGTTCTTGATTCAGAAGGGAACATAAGGTGTAATGAAGAAGCAATGGACGTATGGTGCAATCATTTTAGTAAACTGCTGGGGTGTGTGGATGAAAGCTCTTGTGGAGAGGGGGGCAATGGAGTTGAGGGGTCAACCCATGGTAAGCAAGATAGCTTGGACGTCAGTGACCGCCTCTGCGCACCTATCTCAGCAGAAGAAATGCAATGGGCATTGGAAAGAGTGAGGAAGGATGCTGCTTCAGGGCAAGATGGAATTGCTGTAGAGATGATGAAGGCTGACTGTCTTCTTGGAGTTTGGCTGATGCTGTTCCAAGTCTGCTGGGAGTATGGTCTTGTCCCATCTGTATGGAAGGAGAGCTTAGTGGTTCCAGTACCTAAGAAGCAGGCTAAGGGGGCGTATGACGTGAACGACTTCCGTGGAGTCTCACTGACTTCTACTGTGAGTAAGTCCTATGTATGGTTTTAAACAACCGTCTGTCAAGTGTAGCCGAAGAGGAAGGTCTGATTGCAGATGAGCAAGGAGGCTTCAGGAAGCGGAGGGGGTGCAGGGACCAGGTGTTGACGTTGGTGCTGTTGAGACAGATAGATTTCTCTAAGGCATATGACAAAGTGGACAGGAGGAAATTGTGGAGTTGCCTCGAGGGGTTGGGGATAAATGGCAAGTTCTTGCATTTCTTGAAGGCCCTTTATGAGGGACCACCTGCCGTGTCAAAATGGGAGGTGAACAGAGTGAGGAGTTTCAGGTCAATGCTGGTCTTCGTCAGGGCTGTGTCCTCTTTCTCTTGTTATTCTCCCTTTACATAAATGGAGTAGTGTCCAGACTGAGGGAAGATAGCTGTGGTGTGGAGTGTGGTGGTGACACCATACCAGGTCTCCTCTTTGCAGATGACACCACCTTGTTGGCCTCAAACGAAGAGGGATTAAGAAAGAGTCTAGATGTACTTGTGCAGTGGTGTGAGGATCGATTGGGGGATCAGGATTAATGTTGCCAAGTGTGGTATCATGCACATCAGAAAGAAGAAAGTGATGAGAAATGAGATAAGATACATGATCGATGGTGAGGAGATTCCAATAGCGAGCTGTTACAAGTACTTGGGGTGTGTGGTGGATGAGCACTTGGGCCTTAAGGAGATGGTACAAGACAAAGTAGTGGCAGGGAAGAAGGCCTTGGGGGCTTGGTTTCAGTGGTGCATGCAGAGTAGAAGTTGGAGATATAGGCATTGGGACATTCAAGAAGCTAATGAGTTCGCTGGTGGAGTCCTCCATGCTGTATGGAGCTGAGATTTGGGAGTGCTCTCGGAATCTAGAAGCTGTGGACAAGGTACAACTGAGGGCATGTCGGATGCTCTTTGGAGTTGGAACCCTGCACCCTAGAGTGTCACTGCTATTAGAAATGGGGGATCTGCCAATGGTGTAAGCATGTGAATGTATATGGTGGCCCATGGAAGATTCCTGTTTGCTGCCTCAGTGCATTAAAGTGGCAGGAGTATGATAATCATAGGCAATGGCAAGCTACACTGGAGCATTTTAGCATTATGTCATTCTCTGTTGTCTACCTACGTACGTACACCTGGCACACACAGTAATCTAATGTATGCATGTGCTATTTGCCGCTGTCACCTGAAGTGTAGTCAGGTTGTGACATTTATTGCCATAGAACATGTTGATAGGGTTGCATGAGAGTCAATTGATTGTTGGTTATTGAATCAAAAGGTGTGTACGCATGAATGTGCAAGAAGTTAGAAAGAGTCCAAGAGGCTGGGTGTTACTAGGGATCTCTGTCAGTGTTTACCATCATGGGGAGTGTGGAGGCTAAGAGTGCAAGGTGCAAGATTCAAGAGGCATACATTATGGTGGCTCAAGCCTTGGTCATGGCAGCCAGACCACCAGTGACAGCACCCCCCGCTATCAGACTCTGCCAGTGTATGCAAAGTGACTGACTAAATTGCATGTGCATTTGTATGCATATTGTGGGTGCTAGGGAGAGCAGCCTTCTGGCTAAAGGTTCCCACTTTAAATAAGATCCTAACAAGAATTTTAGAATGTGTACAGTCATTTATGGCCAACCTGAACACCACCCACACTATAAGTAATAGTTAAATGCTGACCAAGAGGTGTCTCTGAGATTTAGAGCACGAGGCACGAGGGTGTGAAGCACCAGAGTGCCGAGTGGTCTAAATCTTCAGAGACACCAATTGGTCAGCATTTAAGTGTTATAGATCCCAAATGATTGGGTGAGGAGCCGGCAGCGAATTAGTTTACCTACTCGTCCCTGCATCATCATGCGTCTTCCAGACGTAGTTAGCTACGTACTCCTGACAGTGGCAGAAACGTCATGTGATTTGGGTCTCAAGTTGGGTTGTTCATCTCGCAGTGGACACTTCCTACTGGTCGACAGTGGATGCGGCGCATCAGCTAAGCGTAAGCCACTCACTGTCAGTCACATCAGCCACAGTGTTTCCCGAGTGGTGTCTTAAACCAAAGCCTATTCCCAGCTCATAGCTAACCAGTTCCTTTCTTGGCTCTGGTTAGTAGCCGGATTGTGGCTCCTTCCTGTTTCTTGACGAAATAAGTGAGCCGGGTGACCTGTGCATTGTATGTTGTGGCGTTAGCTACTGTTGCTTATCACAGCTGCATTTTCTCTGCTATAGATCACGGGCCTAAGCCATGCCCATGCTCTAATTCGGTATTTAGAGCATAGGCGCTAATGCCGCGCATTGAATTAGACCACAGCTGGACGAAATAGACCACAATGCGAAACAACAGCTGGTGTGTCTACAACGTTTAGAAACATCGTTTAGACACACGTTACCATGGCAACTGGATCTATTTAAAATTAAAAGCATAGAACAACCAACTCTAGTTATTTTAGCTATATGTGACTAAGTGTTCAAGAATGGGCTACAGAGACAGTACAAGCCTCAAGGCTGAAATGTATCTCGCAGGCACATACATGTCCTGTACTAGTGGATGGAGTCATTGAGGAAAGGAATGGACTGATCATTAGTGATCATTAGTGATTTACACATTTGTGTCTACTAATAACCCTACTAATGTGCAGTAGTACACTCTGACAGTAAGTTGCCTTCCTTGGCACAGTAGTTATGATATTCTCAGATTGTCTGTGCTCACACACACACACACACCTGCATCCCATACATTCACCAGTATGTCTAGATGTTGCCATCTGTCACATTCACCTCTTACTCTGGAGTATCCCATTGATGTCATGCTTTTCCAGTGTAGTACAATTACATGCTCACTAGAGCATCAAACTCAATCATACCAGTCTATACACAGGTATATATGGTGTGACCATTCATAGAAACCACAGCTGACACCGCAGCACATCATGGACATAGTGTAAGCGGTCCAGTTGGCAATTTCCTAGTTGCACTCCCAGGCACTGAGGTTGCCAGTCAGCACATATCTCTTACATCAGTCACATTCCTACGTATACTATGCATGGACAACCCTATTGGCTTACACTGTAAATAGAAGTGCAATCAATATGAATGCATCAGCAAATGGGAATAGAACGTGTGGTGTACACATGCATGTTGTATGTGTTGCTTCGTGACAGTCCTGACTAACTGCAAATGCACATGCAGGTACATGTGTATGCACATGGCGTCCTAGTCACAGCTATATAGTGTTAGTACCATCAGTGACCATACAGAGTGATGATTAGGTAGTTATTGTCTTATTCTGAATTCACACACATTTTGGAAGGAATTCATGCTATTCTCAGGTTTCCCTTGAGGCAAGTACACAGTCAGTCATCTATACAGCAGAAACAAGTGCATCACAAAGTGGGTTAAGAACGACAGCAGATACATTTCCTGTTAGCGGACAATTGTTTAAGAAACTTCAATAGCCACCATATCTCTGTAAACTGCCCAGTAACCGACACACCATGTGTCTATGGACAGACAGAATCAAGGGACATGTATAAACCACTGTGACACTGTGTGGACCCTTGTATTAACTGTGTGTGGACAATTGTGTTGTGTACATGTGTATCTGTAATTTAAAAAGTTATGTATCCACACCTGATTAGAACTCTGTGATCATCTGGTTGTTGTTGCACCTTAGTCAGTCACGATCAGAGACCCTGTAGTGCTCACAGGTTTGGTTCACCTTGTTGCTTCATTGATTGTTGACTTGTTCCTGCGAAGTGTTCGTTGCATGCCCGTCCGTTCTCCAGCCCCAACGATTTGTACAGCGTTCTACAATTGGCGTAGTCGGCAGGATTTTTGGAGGAATGGCGGGGAAACCAGTTGTCCTTCCTGACGCGTATGCAGGCGATGGGAACTGGGATGAGTGGCTTGACCACTTCGGTAACGTCGCGGCGGTGAACAAGTGGGCCCCTGAACAGAAGCTACTGTGGCTGAAGGTCCGCCTGACAGGACGGGCCCAACGGGCATTTAAGCAGCTGTCCGAGGCAGCGCAGGGAGACTACGAGGAGGCTGTCAAGGCGCTGCGCGAACGCTTTGAACCAGAGAGCAAGTGTGCCTTGTACGTGGCGGAGTTTCACACGCGCACGAAGAGCAAGTCTGAGGGATGGGCCGATTTTGGCGAGGAACTCAGAGTGTTAGCTGATCGGGCATTCCCCACCTTGAGCACAGACGCTCGACAGCTGCTGGCCCTACAGCAGTATCTGGGTAAGATTGACAATCCCCAGATTGCTTTTGCCGTGAAACAGCGACACCCTACCACAGTAGCGGCCGCGGTGAGTGCTACCCTTGAGCTAGAGTCGTACCTGCTTCCAAAGCAGCGTGTAGCACGGGTGGAAGAAGCATCTGTAGATCGAGTTGGGGGAAGACCAGATGCCTCGCTGGAGACCATGTCAACCATCCTTGAACGCCTCGAGCGTCTGGAAACTCAGTCATCTGCAACCCGAAGAGACCGTCAACCCCAATCCAGAGATCCATCTGCCCCTGTCGTCTGCCACAAGTGTGGCAAGGAAGGGCACTATGCTCGAGGATGTGCAGCAAAGAAGTTGCCGGGAAACGGCCGACCCTCGGCGTAGTGGGGCCTACGTTCAAGGGAGAAGTGGAAATGTCCAAGCAGTGCCCTCCGCCGACAACTGTATATTCTACAGTCTCCGATTCATCATATTTTGTTGCCGCCACTATCAACAATGGAAGAGTCTCCTTCCTGATTGACACTGGATCAGCTTTTACTATCCTAAGGAAAGACACGTGGGAGGGGATTTGCCCAAATGGACCTCCCCTTGAAGCCAGTACCCAGACGTTTGTTGGTGTGAATGGAGACAACCTGGATTCACATGGTTCCTGTGAGTTGCGCATAAACATTGGGGGTACACATTTTGATCACCGCATTTTTGTTTTGAGCAACATCACCACTGAAGCGTTGCTCGGGTTAGATTTCTTGGAAGCCCATGATTGCACACTAGCTGTTGGGGCTGGTGAACTCTGCTTTTCAGGGGGTAAGGTGCCGTTAAACAAGGCAGGAGGCAGGTGTATGCCTGGCCCTACTAAAGTATTGCGTGTTGCAGTGACGACCAAGGTCCCAGCCATGAGCGAGATGGAAGTACTGGCCACCCCTGAGGGTCCAGTTCTGGGTGGGATCTGGTTAGTGGAGGGGAGAGAGACAGTCTCATCTCCAGTACTAGTAGCTCAAGCCGTGGTAACTGCTCAAGCACAGCAGGGGATTCCTGTCCGCATCCTTAACCCTGGAAAAGGAGAGGTAACTCTGTACAGTGGCAGTCGAGTGGCTGTAGCCAGCTCCGTGGAGGCCTCCCAGGTTGTGGAGTGTTCAGATCAGGAATGTCGCGGAGTGCTCAGCGTTTCACGAGAACTGGAGAGGGACTTGTGGCACAGAGTGGAACGTGTGGGGGAACAACTGACAACAGAGCAGCATGAGGTACTGTATGCATTTTTAGAGAGTTACGCTGACATTTTCGCTAGCAGTCCTGATGATTTTGGCAGAAACGCCCAGGTGCAACACCAGATCAACACGGGTGATGCCCGCCCTATCCGACAACGAATCAGGAGAATTCCCCCAGCCCGTAGACAAGAAGTCAGTCAATTGCTACAGGACATGCGCTGCAAGGGGATCATTAAGCCATCAACGAGTCCCTGGGCTTCCCCAATTGTGCTAGTGCAGAAAAAAGATGGGAGTATCAGGTTTTGCGTAGACTACCGTGAGCTTAACTCAGTGACCAGAAAAGACGCATACCCTCTTCCAAGGATAGATGATACGCTTGACACTCTCGCTGGCGCTAAGTGGTTTAGCACCCTAGACCTGCTAAGTGGTTATTGGCAAGTTGAGATGGACGAGGCAGACAAGCCCAAAACTGCCTTTTGTACGCCAGAGGGTCTCTTTGAGTTTAATGTCATGCCCTTTGGCTTATGCAATGCCCCAGCGACCTTCCAAAGGTTGATGGACTCGGTCTTGGCAGGACTGCAGTGGAGCAGTTGCCTCGTGTACCTGGACGACATCATTGTGATTCGTAAGACCTTTGAGGACCATTTGAGAAATCTAGCTGAGGTTTTTGACCGTCTGCGTAGTGCCAACCTTAAGCTGAAACCTACAAAATGCGCATTTGCTTGCAAGGAGGTCGCATTCTTAGGACACATTGTGTCAGGTCAAGGCGTGGCAACCAATCCAGCCCTAACCGAGAAGGTGAGTAATTGGCCAGAACCTCAGTCAGTCCGGGAAGTGCAGCAGTTTCTTGGATTGGCTAGTTACTACCGGCGATTTGTGCAGGATTTTGCACAGATTGCCAAACCGCTACACCGGCTAACCGAGAAGTCATGCTCATTTCGTTGGAGTGCTGAATGTGCATCAGCCTTCCAGGAGCTCCGCCAGAGGTTAGTATCTGCACCGATCTTGGCCTTCCCTGACTTCAACCAACCATTCACCTTGGACACAGACGCCAGTGATGTGGAAATGGGAGCTGTGCTCTCACAAGTCCAGGATGGTCAGGAGCAGGTCATCGCCTATGCTAGCCAGGTCTTGTCCAAACAGGAGAGACGCTATTGTGTCACCAGATGAGAATTGTTGGCTGTAGTCACGTTTGTGCAGCACTTCCGCCCGTACCTGTTGGGTTCGCACTTCACATTGAGAACGGACCACAGCTCCCTCACCTGGCTCTGGAAGTTCAAGGCCCGATGGCTGGAGAGGTTGCAGGAGTATGATTTTACTGTTCTCCACAGACCTGGTAAGAGACATTCTAATGCTGATGCTCTATCCAGGTTGCCTTGTCATCAATGTGGCCAAGAGACCCACTTGCAGACGCCGTTCGCAGAAGAGGCTGCTTCCTTGGTGCTTACTCTCTAATGCAGAGGTCAATCTGAGGTTTCACTAAGGGACTTACAGCTTGCTGATCCAGATGTGGGACCCATTCTCAGAGGGAAAGACAGTGGTCATAAACCACCACTTTCGGAGTCCTTGGCCAATGGCCCCAGTTATTGGCGGCTACATCAGATATGGAGACAACTCATTGTCCAGGACGGCATACTGTGGAGAGTGTTTTGAGTCCAATGATGGGAACACTTCTCATTTACAGTTGGTAACCCCCGCTGCCTTGAGGGAGGAAGTCCTACATGATGTCCATGAAGGTACCATGTCGGGTCATCTTGGTGAAGACAAGACGCTGGCTAAACTCAAGGAGAGGTACTATTGGCCTGGGCACTTCAACAATGTGCAGAAGTGGTGTCGGACTTGCTCGCAGTGCATTACCCAGAAGTCTGCCCACCCTAAGAGGAAGGCTCCATTGCAACCAGTCACGGTGGGTTACCCGATGCAATTGGTGGCAGTGGACATCCTTGGTCCACTTCCCGAGTCACCTAAGGGGAACTCTTACCTGTTGGTAGCGGGTGACTACTTTACACGTTGGATGGAAGCCTACCCCATCCCGAACCAAGAAGCTTCCACCGTGGCCAAGACTTTGACCAATGAGTTGTTCCTGCGATTCTCCCCACCAGAGCAGCTCCATTCCGACCAGGGTCGCCAGTTTGAAGCACAAGTTCTTGCTGAAGTATGTCGGTTGCTGAACATCAAGAAGACAAGAACAACCCCCTATCACTCTCAAACTGATGGACTCGTAGAGCGGTTCAACCGTACCCTCCTGAGCATGCTGTCTACCATGGTTGGCACCCATCATGATACATGGGAAGAACATGTACGAGCAGTATGCATGGCCTACAACACCAGCCTGCAGCCAATAACCGGACACTCGCCTATTTTCCTCATGTTTGGAAGACAGGCACGCCTCCCAATTGAACTCACATATGGTACGTCGGACATCACTCCCCAGCCGGCAAGTAAATATGCTGCTGCACTGCAGAGGATGCTTGGTTCTGCGTATGAGAGGGTGCGGAAGAACTTCAAGTTGAAGTTATCCAGACAGAAGGATTTCTATGACCGCAAGATCCACGGAGAGCCCTATGAGCGGGACAGTTTAGTTTGGCTGCACTCAGTGGTTGTCCCAAAAGGGCAATCTCGTAAGCTGCATCACCCCTGGACTGGGCCCTATCGCATTGTGAAGCAGTTGTCTGATGTCACTTACGGGATTCAACATACCCGTGGAAGGAAACAGCGTTTGGTTGTTCACTTTGACCGATTGAAACCATGCGTAGAGGGGACCTGATTCACTGATAAGGAGAAATTGTCACCTCCTGCCCTCACTACTTCCCCTACCAAGATAACCACAGAGCCTCCAGTGTTTGGCAAGCAGCTTCAAACTGTTGAGGCTGATGACACAGCCTCCTACCGAGCTCCAAGTCTTGCCCTGCCAGGGCACGTCCTCCAATTGGTCAACGTGGTGTTCCAGACATGGCCACTCGATGTCCAAGCTGTTACCCTATCAGAACACACTGTCAACCAGATCGGTATGGTGGTTTTATATTGTACTGAATCCGGGACGGATTCTTCCCATGACGGGAGCTGTGTGACACTGTGTGGACCCTTGTGTTAACTGTGTGTGGACGATTGTGTTGTGTACATGTGTATCTGTAATTTAAAAAGTTTTGTATCCACACCTGATTAGAACTCTGTGATCATCCGGTTGTTGTTGCACCTTGGTCAGTCACGATCAGAGACCCTGTAGTGCTCACAGGTTTGGTTCACCTTGTTGCTTCATTGATTGTTGACTTGTGCCCGCGAAGTGTTCGTTGCATGCCCGTCCGTTCTCCAGCCCCAACGAGTTGTACAGCGTTCTACACCACCATTTAATGCACTGAATAGGCTAAAAGCAGAGCATGAAGTGACCCTTGCACTGAGACCACAGACAATGTTCTGTCTACCATGACACAGCCACAAATGGCTCCACCCAATGGTGGGTATAGGGTAAGGTATACAAAATTTGTTGTTCTCATCCAGACTCAGCTCAAAGTTCATAACCTTGTTTACATTGACCATACAATTGTGCTCCTTGACCATAACACTGCCCCTAGCTGTCAACAGAGACAAACCGCACCAGTTGTGGAGCAATGGCAACATCATCCATCAATGACTGTGACCCTTGCACTGAGACCACAGACAATGTTCTGTCTACCATGACACAGCCCACAAATGGCTCCACCCAATGGTGGGTATAGGGTAAGGTATACAAAATTTGTTGTTCTCATCCAGACTCAGCTCAAAGTTCACAACCTTGTTTACATTGACCATACGATTGTGCTCCTTGACCACAACACTGCCCCTAGCTGTCAACAGAGACAAACTGGCACCAGTTGTGGAGCAATGGCAACATCATCCATCAAGGACCGTGCTCAGGGCTTGACTTTACCAGTACACCTCCCAAAACTATTCTCAAATATGCAGCATTTCTATTCCAAAAGATAGTTTTTACTGTCAGTAAATGCGATGCTCAGCACAGTATGTTGTGTAAAGATGTAGTATGACACAGGTATACACATACATAGCAAGATAGGCAAGGTTGCTAAGTCCACACACTGTAACAGCACTAGGTAGCTTTAGACACCATTCGGCCAATACAGTAGTCTGGTATGTTATTACTCTTGGTATTGTGCAACATATGTACAGTTCACAAACTGACTGAATGAAGATTTAAAATGGCATAGTAACGTTTCACTGAAACAGAATAGTGCAAAGTATAATCACATTCAGAGTTTGAATGAGTTCACTGAAAATGAACATAACGTACACTAAGTCATAGGAATCCATGATAACAACTGACAGTAGCTGTCCTTCTAATTAAGTCCTACAGACAGCATTCCCTACACATCATCAGTGAAGATGTGTGTACTCAGTCACAACCTTGTAAGCGCACACCAATTATTCCTAAAGTGATGCCACCCCATACACCACCCCCACCCCACAGTGTGTGTTGCATTACATGGTTTTTATTTGTGTCTGCATCAGTAAATGCACTAGTCCATACATGGAGAACACCATCGGGACAGGATGCAAGTGAGGACCACCACAGGTGAAAGATGAATAGTTGTGATTGACTGTAAGAATTGACCATGAAAGTGAGTTACAGTAGCTACATCAGGAGTACCATGGGCACCAGTTGCCGGAGTGGGCCAGCTACCAAATGTACGTAGTACAATGCCAAGGCTGGACACAGGAGGAAATGCATCAGACATCTGTTGTTTATACACCAGAAGGGATACTAACACCACATTAGGCAGGTAGGCACCACCAAAATATGAATAAAGTGGTGAAAAGAAGACGTCTGGTGAGAGTACTGACTGAGGCAAACGGACATAGGCCATCGTGCTGGACGAATTCTACTTCATTCGCCTCACATTAGCTAGATTCTTCGAAAACATGATTGACCCGATCTGCCTCGGCTGTTCCTTCTACAAAACGTTACAATCGAAACAGGAGCTGAACCCAACCACAGTATAATACTCCACTCATGCTTGTAACACAGCCTGCCATTTAGCTAGCAAAGTAACTACACTCGACATGTACCGGCGGTACTTACTTGGCCCTCTTCAGCCTTGGAGGTTCTTCGCCGAAAATTTCCCTTCCCACTTGAAGTTACGCGTGGATTGACGGCGTCTGACCGGTTTATACTGCTGTAGCTCAGCATTTTGCGGCGTTCGTGACCCAACGAACTAGGTCATCAACATGTCGCCCGCCATGCAACACGTGCTTCACAAGGGCAACTCCTACCAATTGCCTCCACCCTCTACTGGTCAAATCCGGCTGGGCTAATAGTATGGCTACTTCGTGGATGAGCTTTGGTCTCTTGTTGGCTGTTACTCTGGTCCTGTGCCAGCAGGTATACCAGGTGCACGTGAGCACGACCTGTACCGCCATCCCTCAGGGATTCGTGTCCATTGCCGATGTGGCTCCTACAATACTGAGGGAGATCCGCTATGACAGCCTTCACAACAACCGAAGGCTACATTGCCAAGAAGTCGGGCCACTCTCGCGGTTCCACCTCCGATCTCACCATAGTGCCCTACCCTCCCCCTCCAGAGGAGAAGTACTGGCCTGGTCAGAAGCTGCTGCCATGCTTCAATCCCTTACCTGATAGGTTTCGCGACAACAGTGTTGATATGGGAACAGGATTTGACTGCTTCAGCCCCATAGCTCACACTAACAGCAGCAAAGTGACCAAGGAGCAGATGCAGCACCGCATGATGCTCAAGACAGTGTTGGAGAAGCACTCCTTCACAAACTACCCCAATGAGTGGTGGCACTACACGCTAAACAATGAGCCCTTTCCAAACACATACTTTAATTTCTCAGTCCAGTGTCAGTAAGCTGCAGATGATCATGTCATCAGAATGTGTATTAATTAGAAATACAGCTGCACCTGCCTGTGCATTATGCCAGTGTGATTTTGTAGTGTGTGCTCACATCTGTGTTCATGGTCAACTTGTTATGTAGTGCTGGTGATGAATGAAAGCGCAATATCACTCCTTCTATGGATTGCACTTCACATGTTATGTGCTCCCTTCATGCATGCAGTCCTTGCATGCAGAGTATGTGAGAGTGAGAGCTATATACGTAGTTTAATGATGAATTTCTCCTTTCACTGGATGGTTGTGGTTGTTCAGTTTTCAGTTAGCAATGGACAAGAGACAGCAGGGAGAAGTAAGAATACTAATTCACAGCATACTGTAAGCCCCATGTTCGAGGCCACTCCATACCATGCCCTATACTTGCACCAACTTGCACCCCATACCAAGCCGAAGTTGGAGATACTAAAGAGGATTGTAGAGTTGGGAGAGTGGTTGGAGTGTGCAAGAGTGGTGAGAAGGGTAGATAGGAGGATGATGAGGAAACTGAGGGGAGGCACAGCAGGTTTTCAAATTGAGATGGGAAGATGGAGGGGGGTGACCAAACAGGAGAGAGTGTGTAAGGAATGTGACAGTGGTGAAGTGGAAGATGTAGAACATTGGTTGATGAGATGTGAAGCTTGGAAATCCCAACGATGACTATTGGAGGCCTGGATGAGGCGACACAGTGACAAGGGCAGTACCCAGGATCTCACTGCATCCCTGCTGTCTGCTGCATGCATGCCACAACTATATGAACTGTTTTCTATCATTGTATGTATGTGGCATGCAAGGTTTGGGTAACACCACTGCAGGTTCATGAGTATTCAGTTTGCTTGTTATGTGTAAGTGCTGCATGGGGCCAATCTGTGCCCTAGTGCCAATGGCCATGGTGCACTTAAATAATGATTGATTGATTGATATACTTACAACACAGTGAGAGTGTTCATACTGTAAATGAACTACAAATTTCCATTGCTTCAGCTGCTTTCCACTGGAGCCTAGTCTGTGCGTGATTGCATTTGTGAGTACTGAAGTTGGTGTAGGCACTAGCTATATTAATCCTATACACGTACAGCATAATTTCAGAATATTATGCATCATAGTCATCTATTTTCAATTCAATTCAATTCAATTCAATGCTTAATGTGCATCATGTTCATTATTTGTAGCTATAGGCGTCTCAAACACTCAAGTGTCAGGCACCAAGCAGAGAAACATGAAGTTCAGACCGGTATGACGTGCACACGTGTCTGAACTGACCTTCTGGGTTCTGGTCAGGGGCACCGCCGCAGCTGGTGACTCAGGCAAAAGTGCAGTGTTTTCGGCCATCTTGATCAATCATGAGACCTTCAAATTCACTGCACACGCAAGTTGCTGCATAATACGTATATATATCAGTATGTATGTAGCTGGCTATAAAGCTGATTTGCAGATTTACAGTTATGCTTCGTCGGCGATCATGATTTCACTGAGGTGCTTGGATCAGCAAGCAAGGAAGTCAGTTATTAAAATATCTACAGCACATCTACGTAACTAGTTAGCTATCATATACATGGAGTGCAATATTTTATGCAGCTGGGTACATAGTTGTGAGATTATTGATAGCAGTGTACAGTGTGTGTTGGCAAAAGTAGCTAGTATTTAAGTATGTTATTTCATTCTTTCATGTTTTTTTGTTTCTTTTGAGAACCATTAATATTTAATATACTACAAGTTACAATATTCTGGGCAACATACACACAGTAATAGTAACACTCAGTCTGTACATGGGGGAGGGGCGAGGAGTGAATGTGTTGTGATGGTTAGATGGGAGTGTGAGTCAATGATTTAGTCCACCTGGAGTCTGGACTCCACAACAGCGACATCAGGACATCACGCTCTTTGTTCATGGTAGGATCATTAAGAGCAAAGCCCTTTACACATGTACAGCCTCTAGCAACGTTCTCCTTCAGTGGCACCATACTCTCCTCCATCTTCTCAAGTAGATCTTGTAGGACAAGGAGCACCGTAGATCGGGAAGAGAGCAATTCATGGATCCGATCAAACTCATTTTCAATGAGTGCCAAATGATACTTTAGTTTTCTCTGTTTCTCTGCTTCACTCCATTCCCTGGAGTGGAGTTGGTAGTCCAGCTGGGCTGGTCGGATAATCCTCAACATCTGATCCAATCTCAGATTGGCCACAAGGGCTGCCCCTTCTGACATTCCTTTGTGCATGTGAGTTCCAAAAGTGGTGCAGCATGGTCATTTATTGCTTCCTCATGTACTGATCTAGCTACTTGGCATGTTCCCTCCTGCTCTGGGCCATTTGTGGCCATTTCAGCATAAGCGTATCCTCGACTCTGTGCAGAACAAGTGGACTCCAACTTTAGAACTGCCTTCTCCAGGTCTGTGCGTGGTTCATAGTTCTGTCGTTCTTGCATTGCACGCTCGTGAAAATCTGCTTTCTGCATTAATATATCCTGCTCTCTGAATTCTGCACTCTGTCGGTATCTGTTGATGTAGGCAGTGGCATCATAGACTTGGGCCAGGTACAATGTGGTCTTGCTGGCAGCAAAGTTGGCTTGCTGTTGTTCATCTCTCAGCCAATCAGCAAGGTGTTGGCTTTGGCTGACTAGCTCCTCCTGTAGTTCTTCATCAGTTGCTACTGAGGGAAGACGTGATCTATATAGCAGCTTTAGTGACTCAGGGATATAAAGATTTGGATAATGAAGCATCTTGTCAAGGTTTTCTTTGGAATTAGGTGCCATGAGTATTGCTTCCATAATTAGCTGAAGAATGCTCTCATAGTCCTCGCTGCACACAAAGGCAGGATGATTGAGTGCCTGAATAGGAAGATGTTGCTGTGTTCCTAATCCAAAATTCAGGACAACACCATCTTCAACATTGAACCCTGTGAATGGGCCTCTAAATTTCCTGGTGTAACGCTCAATAACACTCTCAAAATGGTTGTAAATGCTTCGGAAAACATCTACATAGTGGCCAATTACTATGTACTTCATTGCCTTCTGCAGCTCAACTGGTATGTTAACTTGAACGACAGCCACAGAGTAAGGAATGATTTTCTGTTGCTGTCTGGCAACACTTAGTGGTACAATGCCCATCTGGCATTCATCATCTGTTGGTTGCTCTGGTTTTGCTTCAGCATGCTGATAAGGATCATGTTTCTGATGGTCATAACCTGGCTGCTCATCACTGATGAGGTTGGGGCTTGAAGTGGAAGATGGAGATTCAAGATTAACATGTTTTAAGTGGTCAGAGGGACCACTTAGTTCCATGCATTTGTGGTGAGAGTCTTCATCAAATTTTGTGTGAATGCTTCTGTGAATGGCTGGTGGAGATGAATCTAAAGTCAGGGAATAAGGAAGGAACCACAACAGTGTAGGAAATTCTGTATGGCAATAGTGGTATATTACTGCTCACAGTCAAGGGGTAGGAATGCACATGGCTGACAAGTAGATTTTATTGGGTACTAGAAAGTTTAGAACTTAAAAACTGGTAAATATACAATAATAGCAACTTACATAGAGCATGCAACACAAAATACCTGATAAGTCAATAAGGATACAAGGAAATGTACAGTAATTACTACACTAAGTGCATGCTAGCCATTACAGTGCTTGATGGTGCACCTACGCATGGAAATGAATGTCATTGTGAACAAATTAAATCTAAGTAATTGAGGGAGGATGTGCTGAGCACTGCCTCCATGTAAATACTGGCAATCTAATATACATATAAAGCTGACTGTGTCTGTGTGTCCGCTATGTGTGCACGTGTTTCCTGCTCCATCAGCGTCTAACTCGCTCTGGTTGCTAGGGGCATAGGGGGTCAGGTTTTAGTGGGGTTAACACCGCCCGTCTTGCAGTTCGCAGAGAGTTACCCTTTCATTTCCGTTTTTTCCTTCACAGACAACGGCCATTTTCTAATTATCATTCCCACTGACACCCGGTTTTTACCAGACTTAATTGGCTGTTGCCACAGTCGAATTTAAAGTAACATGGCCATCACACCAGCTATTATTTTATTTTTAGCCAGTGTAAGACTAACTGTAGCAGTAACATGGCTGTTGAGGGCATTGGGGGACAGGTAGGAAGCGTAGGCATCGGGTGTCGTAGAAGAGAAGCTCACTGAAGCCAGGCTTCTCTGCGAGTTACCAATATTCAATTCTTTTGCTATTATTGCTATTTTACATTACCAGTGGCAATGTAAGACAGTGATAATACTAGAAATCTGTGAGATAGATTGGCTAGTATGGCAACAGATGGCTTACTATAAATTAATTGCATAGAATGCAAATACAGTCAAGCAAAGTTAATCCTATTTTCTGTCATTGCACTTCAGGTATTTGCTTACTTTCTCTTTTCTTTTGAAATTCTTCAATTTCCCTTTTCACAAGGTAATGGAGGCCTCTCATTTCCAGGAATGCTACCAGGTTGGACAGGTCATCAGGTTGAAAGTAGTCTACCTGTGCTAGTGCAACCAACAATTCAAACATGGTAGTTATCTCCTTCAGCTGCTCCACTGACAGGATGCCCTTGTCATCCTCCTGCCCATAATCTACCACTAGTGCCTTAAAATGTTTCAAATCCTCCGTGTCGAGCTGCATGCTAACCTTAAAGAGGAGACAGCGAAAAGGGCTTGGTTGGGTGCAGACTGGAGTGCGTCTTTGTTGTCGTGGGCTGGCAGTGGCCCCACAATGTGCATATTTACTGGCTTTGCTAAGCATTCTGCATAGAGAGTACAATGTATACTATGTTGTATAAAAATCCTTTAGAATCAAAAGGGATATAGATCCCATTGCCATGGTAATGTGCGTTTAAACAATGTTTCTCAACGTCGTAGACACCCCAGCTGTTGTTTCGTGCCATGGTCAATTTCGTCTAGCCGTGTTCTAATTCGACATGTGGTGTTCGCGCCTATGCTTTAAATTCCAATTTAGAGCATGGGCGTGGCTATAGGCTCGTGGTCTATAGCAGAGAAAATGCAGCTGTGATAAGCAACAGTAGCTAACGCCACAACATACGATGCACAGGTTGCCTGGCTCACATGTTTCATCGAGAAACAGGGAAAAGCCACAATCCGGCTATGAACCAGAGCCGAGAAAGGAACTGGTTAGCTACAAGCTGGGAACAGGCTTTGGTTAAAGACACCACTCTGGGAAACACTGTGGCTGACGTGACTGACAGTGAGTAAGCTTATGCTTAGCTGACGCGCCACATCCACTGTCGACCAGTAGGAAGTGTTTGCTGTGAGATGAACAACCCAACTTGAGACCTGAATCACACAACGTTTTCTCTGCCACTGTCAGGAGTAGCTAACTACTTCTGGAAGACGTGTGATGCCGCAGGGATGAGTAGATAAACTGATTGGCTGCCGGCTCCTCACCCAATCATTTGGGATCTATAACACGTAAATGCTGACCAATTGGTGTCTCTGAAGATTTAGATCTCTCGGCACTTGGGCGCTTCGTGCCCTCATGCCTCGTGCTCTAAATCTCAGAGACACCTCTTGGTCAGCATTTAACTATTACTTAGGAATGGCCATCAGAATAAGCCTAAACAAGCATCAGTAACTCAACACCATGATGAACCACATTGCCGTGAAGTTTGCTATGCATTTCTAATTTCCTTGTAGCTACATGGGACTAGCCAGCTAGACATTTGGGACCATGTAGCTCTACAAGGAAATTAGGAATGCATAGCGAGCTTCATGGCAATGTGGTTCATCATGCTGTTGAGTTACTGTTGCTTGTTTCCATGCCTTTTCTGCTGGCCATTCCTACACTTGTTTGTACAGTTTTTACATATCCAAAGGACTATGGTTACATCAGATTGATACCAGTGCTGACTAATACCCCTTCCATAAATTAGCTGAAGATTGTGTAGAGAATTGAGCACAGTTACGCCACATTTAGATGAAGCGGCTGCCGCGTATATACCGTACGGTATACCAGTGCGACAAAATGGTGGTATTGGCGTATCTTTAATACACGGGGAGGACAAATTTCCTGCCTGCTCCAGGGCTGTACTCATCAGATTGCCAGCGGCGCTCAGATCCTAGTCCTCGACCTAGGTACGTAAGTCCTCATACACAAATTAAGTTTGTAGGTGCCCTGTGTCGTGCCCTAGGAGCGCGCAAATATTCAGTGGGAAGGAGAACAAGAATAATATGAAAAGACAAAATGGGGTACGAGCAGCCTATGACACTTTTCTTTTATGTGCACTCCAGGTTGCCTTTGGGTATACTTCCGTCATCAATACATCAAAAGAAGCCCACCCATGGCCTTTAATTGTTCTTTGCCATGTACTGCCATTTGGCTAGCTTCATTGAAGCGCCCTATTACATTAAGATAGAGATGCCATTTTGAACCGGGCACATTCCTAAAGTGACGTCTGATAATGGTATATAGTAGTTACAGCAAACTGCATGTTGCTACTAGACAGATGCATGGCCTGGTTATTGTAGGCAAGCCTGATTACACCTAGTAATGGATGGAGTGGCACATACACAGCTAAGCATACAATGTAAGAACATACAGTGGAACCCCACTAAACGAACACCTCTATAAAATTAACACCTTAGAAATAAGACCGCTTTGGTTTAGTCCCAAAAGCATGTACACATGTACGTTACGTTCTCAGAATTAAGACCACCTTGAAAGTAAGACCACTTTGCTTGGCCCAGATGGTGGTCTTATTTCTGAGGTTCCACTGTATATAGCGAAGGGAAATTCACCAAGTTCACCAACCAAAGGTATTGATTGCACCAAACATTTGGTAGGTCACAGCTGCCTTCTTCAGTGGAATGGCCTTACGCCTTTAAATACTGAAAAGCCATATCACTGATGAAGGCAGCAGTGAGTGGTCGAAACTATCGATGAATCTAAATTCTCGTTCAGTGAAATCTGAGGATTACCTCTTGTGATGATGATACCCAGCTGAACAAGCTACTTCCAAATGTAAGCATGTGAATGTATATGGTGGCCCACGGAAGACTCCTGTTTGCTGCCTCAGTGCATTAAAATGGTAGGAATATGATAATCATATGTAGGCAGGGACAAGCTACACTCGGAGCACTTTAGCATTATGTCATTCTCTTTTGCCTACCTATGTACAATTGGCACACAGTAATCTAATGATGTATGCATGTGCCAATGGCACTGTCACCTGCAGTGTGTAATTACCTCAGTCCACTGACATAGTCAGGTTGTGACATTTATTGCCATAGGACATGTTGATAGGGTTGCATGAGAGTCAATTGACTGTTGGTTATTGAACCAAACGGTGTGTGTACGCATGAATGTGCAAGAAGTTAAAAAGAGTCCAAGAGGCTGGGTGTTACTAGGGAACTGTCAGTGTTTACCATCATGGGGAGTGTGGTGGCTAAGAGTGCAAGGTGCAAGATTCAAGAGGCATACATTACGTATGGTGGCTCAAGCCTTGACCATGGCAGCCAGACCACCAGTGACAGCACCCCCCGCTATCAGACTCTGCCAGTGTATGCAAAGTGACTGACTAAATTGCATGTGCATTTGTATGCATATTGTGGGTGCTAGGGAGAGCAGCGCTAGCCCCACTCATTTATGGCCAGCCTGAACACCACCCATACTATAATTACTTCAATTATCTAAGTAATAGTTAAATGCTGACCAAGAAGTGTCTCTGAGATTTAGAGCACGAGGCATTGGGGTGCGAAGCGCCCGAGTGCCGAGTGGTCTAAATCTTCAGAGACACCGATTGGTCAGCATTTACGTGTTATAGATCCCAAATGATTGGGTGAGGAGCTGGCAGCGAATGAGTTTACCTACTCGTCCCTGCATCATCATGCGTCTTCCAGAAGTAGTTAGCTACTCCTGACAGTGGCCGAGAAAACGTCGTGTGATTCGGGTCTCAAGTTGGGTTGTTCATCTCGCAGCGGACACTTCTTACTGGTCGGCAGTGGATGTGGCGCGTCAGCTAAGAGTAAGCTTACTCATTGTCAGTCACGTCAGCCACAGCATTTCCCAGAGTGGTGTCCAAAGCCTGTTCCCAGCTCGTAGCTAACCAGCTCTTTTCTCGGCTCTGGCTCGTAGCCGGATTGTGGCTGCACCCTGTTTCTCGACGAAACAAGTGAGCCGGGTGACCTGTGCATCGTATGTTGTGGCGTTAGCTACTGTTGCTTATCACAGCTGCATTTTTTCTGCTATAGACCACGTGCTTAAGCCATGCCCATGCTCTAAATTGGTATTTAGAGCATAGCGCGAACGCCGCGTGTGCCCTGCACATGCTCTAATTTGGTAATTAGAACATAGGTGTGAATGCCGCGCGTCGAATTAGAACACTGCTGGACGAAATAGACCACAATGCGAAACAACAGCTGGGTGTCTACAACGTTTAGAAACATCGTTTAGATGCATGTTACCATGGCAACAGGATCTATTTAAAATTAAAAGCATAGAAACAACCAACTCTAGTTATTTTAACTATATGTGACAAGTGTTCAAGGATGGGCTACAGAGACAGTACAACCCTTAAGGCTGAAATGTATCTCGCAGACACATACATCTCCTGTACTAGTGGATGGAGTCATTGAGCTAAAGGAAAGGAATGGACTGATCGTTAGTGATTTACACATTTGTGTCTACTAATAACCCTACTAATGTGCAGTAGTACACTCTGACAGTAAGTTGTCTTCCTTAGCACAGTAATTATGATATTCTCAGATTGTCTGTCCTCACACACACACACACACACACACACACACACACACACACACACACACACACACACACACACACACACACACACACACACACACACACACACACACACACACACACACACACACACACACACACACACACACACACACACACACACACACACACACACACACACACACACACACACACACACACACACACACACACACACACACACACACACACACACACACACACACACACACACACATGCATGCATCCCATACATTCACCAGTATGTCTAGATGTTGCCATCTGTCACATTCACCTCTTACTCTGGCATATCCCATTGATGTCATGCTTGTCTAGTGTAGTACAATTACATGCTCACTAGAGCATCAAACTCAATCATACCAGTCTATACACAGGTATATATGGTGTGACCATTCATAGAAACCACAGCTGACATCGCAGCACATCATGGACATAGTGTAAGCGGTCCAGTTGGCAATTTCCTAGTTGCACTCCCAGGCACTGAGGTTGCCAGTCAGCACATATCTCTTACATCAGTCACATTCTTATACTCATGCATGGACAACTCTATTGGCTTACACTGTAAATACAAGTGCAATCAATATGAATGCATCAGCAAATGGGAATACAACTTGTGGTGTGCACATGTTATGTGTTGCTTTGTGACAGTCCTGACCAATCGCAAATGTACATGCAAGTACATGTGTATGCACATGGTGTCCTAGTCACAGCTATATAGTGTTAGTACCATCAGTGACCATACAGAGTGATGATTAGGTAGTTATCGTCTTATTCTGAATTCACACACATTTTGAAAGAAATTCATGCTATCCTCAGGATTCCCTTGAGGCAGGTACACAGTCAGTCGTCTATACAGCAGAAACAAGTGCATCACAAAGTGGGTTAAGAACGACAGCAGATACATTTCCTGTTAGCTGACAATTGTTTAAGAAACTTTAATAGCCACCGTATCTCTGTAAACTGCCCAGTAACTGACGCACCATGTGTCTATGGACAGACAGAATCAAGGGACATGTATAAACCACCATTTGATGCACTGAACAGACTAAAGGCAGACACTGAGCATGAAGTGACCCTTGCACTGAGACTGCAGACACCGTTCTGTCTACCATGACACAGCCCACAAATGGCTCCACCCAATGGTGGGTATAGGGTAAGGTATACAAAATTAATTGTTCTCATCCAGACTCAGCTCAAAGTTCATAAGCTTGTTTACACTGACCATACAATTGTGCTCCTGACCATAACACTGCCCCTAGCTGTCAACAGAGACAAAATGGCACCAGTTGTGGAGCAATGGCAACATCATCCATCAATGACTGTGACCCTTGCACTGAGACCACAGACAATGTTCTGTCTACCATGATACAGCCACAAATGGCTCCATGCAATGGTGGGTAAGGTATACAAAATTTGTTGTCTCATCCTGACTGAGCTCAAAGTTCATAACAATGTTTACGCTGACCATACAATGGTGCTCTGAACCATAACACTGCCCCTAGCTGACGACAGAGACAAAATGGCACCAGTTGTGGAGTCTGCTCAGGGCTTGACTTTACCAGTACAACCTCCCAAAACTATTCTCAAATATGCAGCATTTCTATTCCAAAAGATAGTTTTTACTGTCAGTAAAAGCGATGCTCAGCACAGTATGTTATGTAAAGGTGTAGTATGACACAGGTATACACATACGTAGTAAGATAGGCAAGGTTGCTAAGTCCACATACTGTAACAGCACTAGGTAGCTATAGACACCATTTGGCCAATACAGTAGTCTGGTATGTTATTGCTCTTGGTATTGTGCAACATATGTACAGTTCACAAACTGACTGAATGAAAATTTAAAATGGCATAGTATCGTTTCACTGAAACAGATTAGTGCAAAGTACAATCACATTCAGAGTTTGAATGAGTTCACTGAAAATGAACATAACGTACACTAAATCATAGGAATCCATGATAACAACTGACAGTAGAAGCTGTCCTTTGAAGTCCTACAGACAGCATTCCCTACACATCATCAGTGAAGATGTGTGTACTCAGTCACAACCCTGTAAGTGCACACCAATTATTCCTAAACTGATGCCACCCCATACACCACCACCACCTCACAGTGCGTGTTGCATTACATGGTTTTTATTTGTGTCTGCATCAGTAAATGCACTAGTCCATACATGGAGAACACCATCGGGACAGGATGCAAGTGAGGACCACCACAGGTGAAAGATGAATGGTTGTGATTGTAAGAATTGATCATGAAAGCGAGTTACAGTAGCTACATCAGGAATACCATGGGCACCAGTTGCCGGAGTGGGCCAGCTACCAAATGTACGTAGTACAATGCCAAGGCTGGACACAGGAGGAAATGCATCAGACATCTGTTGTTCATACACCAGAAGGGTAACTAACACCACATTAGGCAGGTAGGCACCACCAAAATATGAATGAAGTGGTGAAAAGAAGACGTCTGGTGAGAGTACTGACTGAGGCAAACGGACATAGGCCATCGTGCTGGACGAATTCTACTTCATTCGCCTCACATTAGCTAGATTCTTCGAAAACATGATTGACCCGATCTGCCACGGCTGTTCCTTCTACAAAACGTTACAATCGAAACAGGAGCTGAACCCAACCACAGTATAATACCCCACTCACGCTGGTAACACAGCCTGTCATTTAGCTAGCAACGTAACTACACTCGACATGTACCGGCGGTACTTACTTGGCCCTCTTTACCCTTGGAGGTTCTTCGCCGAAATTTTCCCTTCCCACTTGAAGTTACGCGTGAATTGACGGCGTCTGACCGGTTTATACTGCTGTAGCTCAACATTTTGCGGCGTTCGTGACTCAACGGCCGGAACTACGTAGATCATCAACATGTCGACCCCATGCAACACGTGCTTTTCACAAAGGGCAACTCCCAGGGGAAGTACCCATTGTCTCTCTCTTTTCTGCGAGGGGGTACCTTCGGGGATACCGATTATCCTGAGGATATTCGGTATCCGGATACCAATTATCCTGAGGATATTCGGTATCCGGATACCAAATATCCTAGGAAATTCTACACGGGGATACCGTAAAGTGGGGGGGGGGGTCGGATTTCCTGTGACACCGGCTGGGCCAATATTATGGCGACTTCGTGGATGAGCTCTGGTCTCTTATTGGCTGTTACTCTGGTCCTGTGCCTGCAGGTATACCAGGTGAGCACCGCGTGCCCCGCCATCCCCCAGGGATTCGTGTCCATTGCCGATGTGGCTCCTACAATACTGAGAGAGATCCGCTATGACACCCTTCTCAACTTCGTGGGCCGTCCCATCACGGGATACATTGACCCGCTATGCATTCTAACGGAGCAAGCTGCAAAGACGCTTTCTGCTGCCCAGGACGACTTCATGTCCATGTCTTCTCCGTACACCATTAAGGTTTACGACTGCTATCGACCTCAGATGGCAGTGGACGACTTCGTACGCTGCTCACAGAATCCCAATGATACTACGATGAAGGAGAAATTCTACCCCACACTGAGCAAGAGTGTTCTTTTCCCTGAAGGCTACACATTGCCAATAAGTCAGGCCACTCTCGCGGCTCCACCTCCGATCTCACTATAGTGCCCTACCCTCCCCCTCCAGAGGAGAAGTACTGGCCTGGTCAGAAGCTGCTGCCATGCTTCAATACCTTACCTGATAGGTTCTGCGACAACAGTGTAGATATGGGATTGAATAGGATTTGACTGCTTCAGCCCCATAGCTCACACTAACAGCAGCAAAGTGACCAAGGAGCAGATGCAGCACCGCATGTTGCTCAAAACAGTGTTGAAGAAGCACTCCTTCAACTACCCCAATGAATGGTGGCACTACACACTGAGATTAAAGTATGTGTTTGGAAAGGGCTCATATGAGCCCTTTCCAAACACATACTTTAATTTCTCAGTCAAGTGTCAGTAAGAGTAGATATGATCTACTCTTGGTGTCAGTAAGCTGAAGATGAACATGTCATCTGAACATGTATTAGAAGTACAGCTGCATGCACCTGCCTGTGCATTATGACAGTGTGATTTTGTAGTATGTGCTCACATCTGTGTTTAGGGCTAACTTGTTATGCAGTGCTGGCAATGAATATTAATGAATGAAAGCACGGTATCGCTCATTCTATGGATTGCATTTCAGTATATACACTGGCATTGCAAGGCATAAGCATTTGTCCACTTTTAATAGCTAGGTGTTAGGGTACACTCACCCTGGCCTCAGCAACTGCCATGGTGAAAAGAGCATAGGATTATGTCATGCCCAACGATTGCTGTTCTTTATGCTTATGCTAGGTGACATCAAATGGGTTTCATTTGTTGCTACCTAGTTTCACATGTCATGTGCTCCCTTCATGCCTTCCTTGCATGCAGAGTAGTTGAGAGTGAGAGCTATATAGTGTAATGATGAATTTCTCCTTCCACTGGATGGTTGTGGTTGTTCAGTGTTCAGTTAGCAGGAGGAAGTGAAGGTACTCTGTGGAGGGAGCAATATTATGGACAGGAGACAGCAGAGAGACAGCAAGGAGAAGGAAGAATACTAATTCACAGCATACTGTAAGTAATCAACCAGTCAATCAATGAACATGATGATGGGGTTTAATATCCCCACACAGTGAGAGTGTTCATACTGTAAATGAACTACAAATTTCCATCGCTTCAGCTGCTTTCCACTGTAGTCTAGTCTGTGCGTGATTGCATTTGTGAGTACAGAAGTTGGTGTAGGCACTAGCTATATTATTCCTAAACTCAGCATAATTTCAGAGTACTACACATGATCTTCCACATTCAATTAATTCAATTCAATTTAATTCAATGCTTAAGGTGCATCATGCCCATTTAATACTTGTAGCTGCAGGTGTCTCAAACATACATCTACTCAAGTGTATCTTATTCAGGCACCAAGAAGAGGAACATGAAGTTCAGAGTGGTATGAAGTGTACATGTGTCTGAACTGACCTTCTGGGTTCGGGTCGGGGGCACTGCAGCTGGTGACTCTGGCAAAAGTGCAGTGACTTCAGCCATCTTGATTGATCATGTGACCTTCAATTTCGCTGTACATACAAGTTGCTGCAGAGTATACGTACAGTACATACATAGCTGCCTGTAGAGCTGATATGGAGATTTACAGTTATGTTTGGTTGGCGACCACAGTTTTACTGAGGTGCTTGGATGGGCAAGCAAGGAAGTCAGTTATTAAATTACCTACAGCACATTTTGGGTAGCTAACTAGTTGACTATATATACAAGGAATGCAATATTTTATGCAGCTGGCTACATAGTTGTGAGATTATTGTTAGCAGTGTACAGTGTGTGTTGGCAAAAGTAGCTAGTATTCAAGTACTGTATGTTATTTCATTCGTTCATGGTAGGATCATTAAGAGCAAAGCCCTTTACACAGCCTCTGGCAACGTTCTCCTTCAGTGGCACCATACTCTCTTCCATCTTCTCAAGTAGATCTTGTAGGACAGGGAGCACTGTAGATTGGGAAGAGAGCAATTCACGAATCCGATCAAACTCATTTTCCACGAGTGCCAAATGATACTTTAGTTTCCTCCCTTTCTCTGCTTCACTCCATTCCCTGGAGTGGAGTTGGTAGTCCAGCTGGGCTGGTCGGAGGATCCTCAACATCTGATCAAATCTCAGATTGGCCACAAGGGCTGCCCCTTCTGACATTCCCTTGTGCATGTGAAGGAGCTCCAAAAGTGGTGCAGCATGGTCATTTATTGCTTCCTCATGTAGTGATCTAGCCACTTCAGCATGCTTCCTCCGAATCTTAGGATGCTCTGGGCCATTTGTGGCCATTTCAGCATAAGCGTATCCTCGACTCTGTGCAGAACGAGTAGACTCCAACTTTAGAACTGCCTTCTCCAGGTCTGTGCGTGGTTCATAGCTCTGTCGTTCTTGCATTGCACGCTCGTGAAAATCTGCTTTCTGCATGAATACTGCTCTGAAGTCTGCACTCTGTTGGTGTCTGTTGATGTAGGCAGTGGCATCATAGACTTGGGCCAGGTACAATGTGGTCTTGCTGGCAGCAAAGTTGGCTTGCTGCTGTTCATCTCTCAGCCACTCAGCAAGGTGTTGGCTTTGGCTGGCTAGCTCCTCCCGTAGTTCTTCATCAGTTGCTACCGAAGGAAGACGTGATCTATATAGCAGCTTTAGTGACTCAGGGATATGAAGATTTGGATAATGAAGCAGCTTGTCAAGGTTTTCTTTGGAATTAGGTGCCATGAGTGCTGCTTCCATGATTAGCTGAAGAATGCTCTCATAGTCCTCGCTGCGCACAAAGGCAGGATGAGTGAGTGCCTGAATGGGAAGATGTTGCTGTGCGCCTAATCCAAAATTCAGGACAACACCATCTTCAACATTGAATCCTGTGAATGGGCCCATAAATATTCTGGTGTAACGCTTAATAACATTATCAAAATGGTTGTAAATGCTTCGGAAAACATCTACATAGTGGCCAATTACTATGCACTTCATTGCCTTCTGCAGCTCAACCGGTATGTTAACTTGAACGACAGCCAAGGAGTAAGGAATGATTTTCTGTTGCTGTCTGGCAACACTTAGTGGTGCAATGCCCATCTGGCATTCATCATCTGTTGGTTGCTCTGGTTTTGCTTCAGCATGCTGACTGGGTTCAGAGCTTTGCTTCTGATGGTCATAACCTGGCTGTTCATCACTGGTGTGGATAGGGCTTGAAGTGGAGGATGGAGATTCAAGATCAACATGTTTTAAGTGGTCATAGATACCACTCAGTTCCATGCATTTGTGGTGAGTGTCTTCATCAACTTTTGTGTGAATGCTTCTGTGAATGGCTGGTGGAGATGAATCTAAAGTCAGGAAATATGGAAGGAACCACAAATCACAACAGTGCAGCAAATTCTGTGTGGCAATAATGTTGTGCTACTGCTCACAGTAAAGGGGTCTCTGACCGCATCGTACTTAATGGGATCTAGAAGCACCCATGCTCTGCTTGCAGTGTACTCAATGGGATTTAGAATCACACTCGAAACTTAAGCAATTGGAATGCTTCTCAGAGATTTAGAACCATTGTTTAGATGCCTGTTACCATGGCAACAGACCTATATGGGATTTATAAACCCTTACGCTCTGCCTGCAACGTACTTTATGGGATTTAGAATCACGTGTGAAGCAATTGGAATGCTCCTTGTGCACTTACGCATGGAAATGAATGTCATTGTGAATAAATTAAATCGAAGGAATTGAGGGAGGATGTGCTGAGCACTGCCACCATCTAAATACTGGTAATCTAATATATAAAGCTGACTGTGTCTGTGTGTCTGCTATGTGAGCACATGTTTCCTGCGCCGTTGGCATCGAACTCGCTGTGGTTGCTGGGGGCACAGGGGGTCAGGTTTTAGTGGGGTTAACACCACCTGTCTTGCAGTTCGCAGAGAGTTACCCTTCCATTTCCGCTTTTTCCTTCGTGGACAACAGCCATTTTCTAATTATCGTTCCCATTGACGCCTGTTTTTTTACCAGACTTAATTAGCTGTCACCATGGTTGAATTTAAATTTACATAGTCATCACACCAGCTATTATTTTATTCTTAGCCAGCGTAAGACTAGCTGTAGCAGTAACATGGTTGCTAAGGGCATCGGGGGACAGGTAGGAAGTGTAGGCATCGGGTGCTGTAGAAGAGAAGCTCAACAAAGCAAGGCTTCTCTGCTAGTTACCAATATTCAATTCTTTTGCTATTATCCCTATTTTACATTACCAGTGGCAATGTAAGACAGTGATGATACTAGAAATCTGTGAGCTAGATTGGCTAGTGTGGCAACAGATGGCTTATTAAAAGTTAATTGCATAGAATGCAAATACAGTCAAGCAAAGTTAATCCTACTTTCTGTCATTGCACTTCAAGTATTCACTTACTTTCTCTTTTCTTTTGAAATTCTTCAATTTCCCTTTTCACCAGGGAATGGTGGCCTCTCATTTCTAGGAATGCTACCAGGTTGGACAGGTCATCAGGTTGGATGTAGTCTACCCGTGCTAGTGCAACCATCAATTCAAACATGGTAGTTATCTCTTCCAGCTGCTCCACTGACAGGATGCCCTTGTCATCCTCCTGCCCATAATCTACCACTAGTGCCTTAAAATGATTCAAGTCCTTCGTGTCGAGCTGCATGCTAACATGAGAGAGGAGACAGCGAAAAGGGCTTGGTTGAGTGGAGCCTGGAGTGCGTCTCTGTTGTCGTGGGCTGGCAGTGGCCCCACACTCTGCATATTTACTGGCCTTGCTAAGCATTCTGCACAAAGAAAACAATGAATACTATGATAATGGTATACAGTAGTTACAGCAAACTGCATGTTGCTACTAGACAGATGCATGGCACTAGCTATAGTATGCAAGTCTGAGTGCACCTGACAATGGACAGAGCGGAACATACACAGATAAGCATACAATGTAAGCACATATATAGCGGAGGGAAGTTCACCAAGTTCACCAACCAAGGGTTTTGACCTGCAAACATTTGGCAGGTCACTGCTACCTTCTTCAGTGGAATGGCCTTACGCCTTTATATACGAAAAAGCTATACCACTGATTAAGGCAGCAGTGAGCGGTCAAAATTATTGATGTAATCTAAACCCTCAGTCAGTGTAATCTGTGGATTACCTCTTGTGATGATGAAACCCAGCTGGACAAGCTACTTCCAAATGTAAGCATGTGAATGTATGTGGTGGTCCACAGAAGACTCCTGTTTGCTGCCTCAGTGCATTAAAATGGCAGCAGTATGATAATCTTAGGCACTGGCAAGCTATACTGGAGTATTTTAGCATTATGTCATTCTCTGTTGTCTACCTACGTACGTACACCTGGCACACACAGTAATCTAATGATGTATGCATGTGCTATTTGCCGCTGTCACCTGCAGTGTGTAATTACATCAGCCCACTGACATAGGTTGTGACATTTATTGCCATAGGACGTGTTGATAGGGTTGCATGAGAGTCAATTGACTGTTGGTTATTGAACCAAAAAGTGTGTGTACGCATGAATGTACAAGAAGTTAAAAAGAGTCCAAGAGGCTGGGTGTTACTAAGGAACTCTGTCAGTGTTTACCATCATGGGGAGTGTGGTGGCTAAGAGTGCAAGGTTCAAGAGGCATACATTATGGTGGCTCAAAGCTTGGACATTACTAAAACGCGGAATACGGAACAGCGGAATAACGAAATAGCGGAATAGGCCTGACTGGACATCCAGGCCCAGGGTTTCTGGGGGGAGAGACGACAGGATGCCTTCTTTGACCTCAGGGTGTTCAACCAGCATGCATCTAGCAACCGTCACTCCACCCCAGGTGCCTGTTATCGCAGACATGAGAGAGAGAAGAGAAGGTCCTATGAAGAGAGAATCCGTGAGGTGGAGCATGGCTCCTTTACACCACTGGTGTTTTCAGCCACCGGAGGCATGGGGGTTGCAGCTGAGACCTTTTACAAACGCCTCGCGTCATTGATAAGTGAGAAGTAAGACCAGAGATATGCAATCACGATGGGCTGGATTCGATGCGCCATCAGCTTCTCCCTGATCCATTCAGTGGTGATGTGTGTGAGGGGCTCGAGATCCAGCTATCACCACCCGATCAGCCCTGCCAGCCCGCCTGTCGATCTTGTAGCTAGAGAGGGCAGGGTACCAAGGTGGTAGCTAATCAGAACTAACTGAGACAGTCATAATGTATTGTATTGCCTGTGATTCACTCTATAGTATTGCTCAGTTCCGGTGTGCTACTTATTATTGCTCTTGTATTATCTTTTCCTTTTTTCTTTTTCTTTTTTCTCAATTAAGATGTCATCCTGGGTGTGTTGTATTATTGTTTTTGTTTTAAATTTCATAGAATAACGGAATAGCAGTATAACGGAATTAGATATATTAAAATGGCGGACGAGTTGTACGCAAACAAGTCTCTCTGGCGTGTGCTTCTGCCCAGAAAGGTTCCAATTTCGAACGAAAGGAAGGGAAATGGGTATATTGATAACTTCTTGGAAGTGGTTTGCCCAGAAATGCTTCTTCGAATTAAAACAGCAGCTAATCGCAGTTTTCTCGCACAAAAAGCTCGAGAAAGGCACCGTACAACCCACTATCCACTCAACAGCAGAGCCTCCGTCGCTCGCCGAAGTAGAGTTTCATCCTATCTTGCTGCGTGTATACCACATATCTTGTCCCCACACCCAGCACCAAGCACCAAGCACACGCCAGAGAGACTTGTTTGCGTACGACTCCTCTGCCATTTTAATATATCCAATTCTGTTATTCCGCTATTCCGCTATTCCGTATTCCGCGTTTTAGTAATGCCCCTCAAGCCTTGGCCATGGCAGCCAGACCATCAGTGACAGCACCCCCCTCCCCCGCGCTATCAGACTCTGCCAGTTTACGCAAAGTGACTGACTAAATGGCATTGCATTTGTATGCATATTGTGGGTGCTAGGGAGAGCAGCCTTCTGGCTAAAGGTTACCCACTTTAAGTAGTATCCTAACAAGAATTCTAGAATGTGTACAGTCATTTATGGCCAGCCTGAACACCACCCCCACTATAATGAGTTCAATTATCTAAGTAATAGTTAAATGCTGACCAAGAGGTGTCTCTGAGATTTAGAGCACGAGGCACGAGGACACGAAGCGCCCGAGTGCCGAGTGGTCTAAATCTTCAGACACTGATTGGTCAGCATTTAAGTGTTATAGGTCCCTAATGATCGGGTGAGGAGCTGGCAGCCAATCAGTTTACCTACTTGTCCCTGCGCCATCACACGTCTTCCAGAAGTAGGTAGCTACTCCTGACAGTGGCAGAGAAAACGTCGTGTGATTTGGGTCTCAAGTTGGGTTGTTCATCTCACAGCGTACGCTTCCTACTGGTCGGCAGTGGATGTGGCGTGTCAGCTAAGCATAGGCTTACTCATTGTCAGTCACGTCAGCCACAGCGTTTTTCCCAGAGCTGTGTCTTTAACCAAAGCCTGTTCCCAGCTCCTAGCTAACCAGTTCCTTTCTCGGCTCTGGTTTGTAGCCGGATTGTGTCTTTTCCCTGTTACTCGATGAAACAAGTGAGCCGGGCGACCTGTGCATCGTATGTTGTGGCGTTAGCTACTGTCGCTTATCACAGCTGCATTTTCTCTGCTATAGGCCACGGGCCTAAGCCATGCCCATGCTCTAAATTGGTATTTAGAGCATAGGTGTGAACGCCGGGCGTCAAATTAGAACACGGCTGGACGAAATAGACCACGGCGCGAAACAACATCTGGGTGTCTACGACATTTAGAAACATTGTTTAGATGCACGTTATCATGGCAACGGGATCTATTTAAAATTAAAAGCATAGAAACAACCAACTCTAGTTATTTTAGCTATATGTGACAAGCGTTCAAGAATGGGCTACAGAGACAGTACAAGCCTCAAGGCTGAAATGTATCTCGCAGGCACATACGTACATCTCCTGCACTAGTGGATGGAGTCATTGAGCTAAAGTAAAGGAATTTATGGACTGATCATTAGTGATTAACACACATTTGTGACTACTACTAACCTACTAATGTGCAGTAGTACACTCTGACAGTAAGTTGCTTCCTTGGCACAGTAGTTATGATATTCTCAGATTGTCTGTGCTCTCTCTCTCACACACAAACACACACACACACACACACACACACACACACACACACACACACACACACACACACACACACACACACACACACACACACACACACACACACACACACACAAATGCATCCCATACATTCACCAGTATGTCTAGATGTTGCCATCTGACAGTATCACATTCACCTCTTACTCTGGCATATCCCATAGATGTCATGCTTGTCCAGTGTAGTACAATTACATGCTCACTGGAGCATCAAACTCAATCACACCAGTCTATACACAGGTACAAGTGTGACCATTCACAGAAACCACAGCTGACAACGCAGCACATCAAGGGCATAGTGCAAGCAGTCCAGTTGGCAATTTCCTAGTTGTACTCCCAGGCACTGAGGTTGCCAGTCAGCACATATCTCTTACATCAGTCACATTCCTATACTCATGCATGGACAACCCTATTGGCTTACACTGTAAATACAAGTGCAATCAATATGAATGCATCAGCAAATGGGAATAGAACGTGTGGTGTACACATGTTGTATGTGTTCCTTCATGACAGTCCTGACTAACCGCAAATGTACATACAGGTACATGTGTATGCACATGGTGTCCTAGTCACAGCTAGTGTTAGTACCATCAGTGGTCATACAGAATGATGATTAGGTAGTTATCGTCTTATTCTGAATTCACACACATTTTGGAAGGAATTCATGCTATCCTCAGGTTTCCCTTGAGGCAGGTACACAGTCAGTCGTCTATACAGCAGAAACAAGTGCATCACAAAGTGGGTTAAGAACGACAGCAGATACATTTCCTGTTAGCTGACAATTGTTTAAGAAACTTCAATAGCCACCATATCTCTGTAAACTGCCCAGTAACCGACACACCATGTGTCTATGGACAGACAGAGTCAAGGGACATGTATAAACCACCATTTAATGCACTGAATAGGCTAAAGGCAGACACTGAGCATGAAGTGACCTATGCACTGAGACCGCAGACAATGTTCTGTCTATCATGACACAGCCACAAATGGCTCCATGCAACGGTGGGTAAGGTATACAAAATTTGGGGCATTACTAAAACGCGGAATACGAAATAGTGGAATAGAAACGCTGCATATTTGAGAATAGTTTTGTGAGGTTGTACTGGTGAAGTCAGCCCTGAGCAGACTCCACAACTGGGTGCCAGTTTGTTTCTGTCGTCAGCTAGGGGCAGTGTTATGGTTCAGAGCACCATTGTATGGTCAGCGTAAACAAGGTTATGAACTTTGAGCTCAGTCAGGATGAGACAACAAATTAATTTGTTGTCACCTGTGGTGGTCCTCACTTGCACCCTGTCCCAATGGTGTTCTCCGTTCATAACCTTGTTTATGCTGACCATACAATGGTGCTCTGAACCATAACACTGTCCCTAGCTGAGGACAGAGACAAACTGGCACCAGTTGTGGAGTCTGCTCAGGGCTGACTTTACCAGTACAACCTCGCAAAACTATTCTCAAATATGCAGCATTTCTATTCCAAAAGATAGTTTTTACTGTCAGTAAAAGCGATGCTCAGCACAGTATGTTGTGTAAAGATGTAGTATGACACAGGTATACACATACATAGCAAGATAGGCAAGGTTGCTAAGTCCACACACTGTAACAGCACTAGGTAGCTATAGACACCATTCGGCCAATACAGTAGTCTGGTATGTTATTGCTCTTGGTATTGTGCAACATATGTACAGTTCACAAACTGACCGAATGAAAATTTAAAATGGCATAGTATCGTTTCACTGAAACAGAATAGTGCAAAGTATAATCACATTCAGAGTTTGAATGAGTTCACTGAAAATGAATATAACGTACACTAAATCATAGGAACCCATGATAACAACTGCCAGTAGAAGCTATCCTTCGAATTAAGTCCTACAGACAGCATTCCCTACACATCATCAGTGAAGATGTGTGTTCTCAGTCACAACCTTGTAAGCGCCCACCAATTATTCCCAAAGAGATGCCACCACATACACCACCACCACCTTGCGGTGTGTGTTGCATTACAGGGCTTTTATTTGTGTCTGCATCAGTAAATGCACTAGTCCATACATGGAGAACATCATCAGGACAGGATGCAAGTGAGGACCACCACAGGTGAAAGATGAATGGTTGTGTTGGCAAGAATTGACCATGAAAGCGAGTTACAGTAGCTACATCAGGAATACCATGGGCACCAGTTGCCGGAGTGGGCCGGCTACCAAATGTACATAGTACAATGCCAAGGCTGGACACAGGAGGAAATGCATCAGATATGTGTTGTTTATACACCAGAAGGGATACTAACACCACATTAGGCAGGTAGGCACCACCAAAATATGAATAAAGTGGTGAAAAGAAGACGTCTGGTGGGAGTACTGACTGAGGCAAACGGACATAGGCCATCGTACTGGACGAATTCTACTTCATTCGCCTCACATTAGCTAGACTCTTCGAAAACATGATTGACCCGATCTGCCTCGGCTGTTCCTTCTACAAAACGTTACAATCGAAACTAGCCTCGTCCCCAGGCCGTCCGCGATAATAAGGGCCTGGGAACGAGGCTAAATCGAAACAGGAGCTGAACCCAACCACAGTATAATACCCCACTCATGCTTGTAACACAGCCTGCCATTTAGCTAGCAACGTAACTACACTCGACATGTACCGGCGGTACTTACCTGGCCCTCTTCAGCCTTGGAAGTTCCTCGCCGAAAATTTTCCTTCCTACTTGAAGTTACGCGTAGATTGACGGCGTCTGACCGGTTTATACTGCTGTAGCTCAACATTTTGCGGCGTTTGTGACTCAACGGCCGGAACTAGATCATCAACATATCGACCGCCATGCAACACGTGCTTCACAAGGGCAACTCCCTGGGGAATTACCTATTGTCTCCGCCTCTACTGGCCAAATCCGGCTGGGCAATGGCTACTTCGTGGATGAGCTCTGGTCTCTTGTTGGCTGTTACTCTGGTCCTGTGTCTGCAGGTATACCAGGTGAGCACGACCTGTACCGCCATCCCTCAGGGATTCGTATCCATTGCCGAAGTGGCTCCTACAATACTGAGGGAGATCCGCTATGACAGCCTTCACAACTTTGTGGGCCGTCCCATCACGGGATACATTGACCCGCTATGCATTCTAACGGAGCAAGCTGCAAAGGCGCTTTCTGCTGCTCAGGACGACTTCATGTCCATGTCCCCTCCGTACACCATTAAGGTTTACGACTGCTATCGACCTCAGATGGCGGTGGACGACTTCGTACGCTGGTCACAGAACCCCAATGACACTACGATGAAGGAGGAATTCTACCCCACACTGAGCAAGAGTGTTCTCTTCCCCGAAGGCTATATTGCCAAGAAGTCGGGCCACTCTCGCGGCTCCACCTCCGATCTCACTATAGTGCCCTACCCTCCCCCTTCAGAGGAGAAGTACTGGCCTGGTCAGAAGCTGCTGCCATGCTTCAATCCCTTACCTGATAGGTTCCGTGACAACAGTGTTGATATGGGAACAGGATTTGACTGCTTCAGCCCCATAGCTCACACTAACAGCAGCAAAGTGACCAAGGAGCAGATGCAGCACCGCATGTTGCTGAAGACAGTGTTGGAGAAGCACTCCTTCACCAACTACCCCAATGAGTGGTGGCACTACACACTAAACAATGAGCCCTTTCCAAACACATACTTTAACTTCTCAGTCAAGTGTCAGTAAGCTGCAGATGAACATGTCATCAGAATGTGTATTAGAATACAGCTACACCTGCCTGTGCACTATGACAGTGTGATTTTGTAGTGTGTGCTCACATCTGTGTTCATGGCTAACTTGTTATGCATTGCTGGCATTGAATATTAATGAATGAAAGCACAGTATCGCTCATTCTATGGATTGCATTTCAGGACACTGGCATTGTAAGGCATAAGCATCTATCCACTTTTATTAGCTAGGTGTTAGGGCACGCTCAAGCCCTGACCTCAGCAAATTCCATGGTGAAAAGGGCATAGGATTATGTCATGCCCCAACGATTGCTGTTCTTTACGGTTGTGCTAGGTGACATCAAATGGGTTTCATTTGTTGCTACCTAGTTTCACATGTCATGTGCTCCCTTCATGCTGTCCTTGCATGCAGAGTAGTTGAGAGTGAGAGCTATATAGTGTAATGACAAGTTTCTCCTTCCACTGGATGGTTGTGGTTGTTCAGTTAGCAGGATTATGGCGGTTCAGCAATGGAAATTGTCCTATGGTCACTAAAGGCTAGCAATGTTCACATGCTCACGCATGAACACGTATACATTTACATGGACACATGTACAGTCTAAGCTTGCACTCATTCATACATACATGAACACACGTGTAAAGCACTAACTGCCGCAATCAGTTTTGTCTATATACCTGATCAGAATTCTCTTAGTCCCACGGTTGTTGCATTCACTGTCAATGCAAAACAATCGAAGTCGGAAGTAATTATGAGCCAAAATTAAAGGAGCTCACATGGCAGCAAGGATGGGTGAAATGTGCAGCTAGGAGAACATGATTCTGTGATCCCCTTGAAGCCACATAGCTACCCTGGCCTTGGACACCATTTGATGATGTCACACACACACGCACGCACACATTCACAAAATTAATGGGCACAGGAAAATTGTGCTCAATACAACTGACTAGGCTAGCTGTTTAGTCACTGATGCACTGTTCTACAGTCAATAATAAAGAACCAGTAGGTGATAGCTATATAGCAGACCTTGCACCTCGTGTATGTGACTACCACTGGTATTGTGTATCAAGCATGTGATAAAGAATAGCAAAATGTAGTGAGGTAAGGATACATACACTTTATTGCGTGTACTTCATGCATTAGTAGAAATCCAGTATACTACAATCCTAGCTGTCTACTGTCAGGATATATAGGAAACTCCTGGCCAGCCACACTTGAATGCACTCAATCATTCACTCATGGTGGGGTTATTAAGGGTAAAGCCCTTGATACAACCTTCAGCAACTTCCTTCTTCAGGGAGACCATGCTCTCTTCCATCTGTGCAAGTAGATTTAGCAGTACTGGGACCACCTCAGTGCGGGAAGACAGCTGGTCATGGATTCTCTCAAAGTCATTCACAACTTGTGTCAAGTGACATTGCAGCTTTTGCTTTCTCTCTTCTTCAGTCCACATGCTGGAGTAGAGTATGTAGTCCAGCTGGGCTGGTCGGAGGATCCCCAACATCTGATCAAATTTCAGATTGGCCACAAGGGCTGCCCCTTCTGACATTCCTTTGTGCATATGAAGGAGCTTCAAAAGTGGAGTGGCATGGTCGTTTATTGCTTCCTCATGTAGTGATCTAGCCACTTCAGCATGCTCCCTCCGAACCACCGGGTGCTCTGGGCCATTTGTGGCCATTTCAGCATAAGCATATCCTTGACTCTGTGCAGAACGAGCAGACTCCAATTTTAGTAGTGCCTCCTGCAAGCACATGTGTGGCTTATAGTTCTGTCTCACTTGCATTGCATGATAATGAAAATATGCTTTCTGCTTGAATTTTGTTCTAAAATCTGCACTCTTCTGGTGTTTGTTGATATTCGCTGTAGCATCGTAGACTTGAGCCAGGTACCACTGATTCTTGGGGGGAACAAAATTGGCTTGCTGTTCACTTCTCATGCGATCAGAATGGTAATGACATTGACATGCTAGCTCCTCCCGTAGTTTTTCATCAGTTGCTACCGATGGAAGACGTGACCTATATAGCAGCTTTAGTGACTCGGGGATTGAAATATGCGGATACTGAAGAAGCTTAGCAAGGTTTTTCTCAGGATTTGGTGCGATGAGTATGGTTTCCATGATCAGCTGAAGAATGCTTTCATAGTCCTCGCTGTGCACAAAGGCAGGATGATTGAGTGCCTGAATGGGAAGGGGTTGCGGCGTACATAATTCAAAATCTAGAATAATATCATCTCCTGCCAATGGCTCCACGACAAACGAGAGGTGTTTTCGAATGTTTGGTATAACACAGGCATAGTTGCCAATGACTAGCCACTGCATGGCCTTCTGCAAATCATCTGGAATGTCAGCTAAAAAGCCAGTGAGGGAGTATGGTCTGCCAACACCTGGCAGTGGAACAGCCAGCTGGCTAACAACACACTTTTCATCAGCTGAGTGAGAAAATCTGCGTTGCTTCAATGGAGGAGGCTCATCATCATCTGGTAGGCAGTTGCTGATATGACTAGGCTGCATGGATCTTTTGGGAGGGTTAATACTTGCCTGACAATGTCTGTAAGTAGTTGGGGCAGGTGCATCTATAAGAGTACAGAATTATATAAGGAAGGAAGCTTGAATAATTTGAATGATATGAAGCTGAATGCTGTCATTTAGCAATGCTGTGCCATTCTACATACTCATGGCTGTGCTTGTGGTTCCTAAATTGCTACTTGGGAAAACAGTAGCCTATTGTAGCCCAAATGGTCTATTTGTGCATCCTATTTAGTGAATGGATGGAGGTTGGAACAATGATTATGCTACCCAGGTAGTACCATAATGCTATATAATGGCCTGTAATTATATAAGTACAAAATAATACTGCAAAATTTTGTTTTATACATATTTTGTACAAGTTTGGTTGTTGACGTGACTTTTATTATTGCATTACTGGCAGCTAATTCTTGCTATTCATGAATATGCAGTTTCAGTTGCGAACAGCAGAACTTAAATGGTTGTAGTACAGGGTAGAGAAAGTGATCAATGCTCGCACACCTTTTGTTTTTCTCAATCTGACTTCCAGGAAGGAGATGAAGTGCCCGACCTATCTTTGGAATAAAACACCTTGCTGACTCTAGAACACATTAAGACAGGCGTGTCGTTGACACTTCTCCTTGCCGCTCTAGAAGAGTCACTTCCTGCTCACTCACTGAAAATCAATTCTTGGGTCCGTTAATGTATTGTCGGAAGCGCGATTACTGACGGACATTGGGAAGGCAACCAACCTCAATGCATCAGACAAACAGTACTGATACTGAGTTTGGTTACCAAGGTATGGGATCATAACAAGATATCGAAAAATCAGACTCAATGTCCCTGTCAAACAGGACAAACACGCAAGCTGGGATAAAACACGTGAAAAAATGGTGATAAAACTCGATACAGTTGCACTAAGCTATCGATCCGTGAAACAACTCCTGCTTTGCTCTACAGCATATTGCGCCCAATCTGCTACCAGATGTTTACGAATGGCAGACCTTCTGGGAGTGCCTTGCGCCAATCCGAGAATACATTCCGTCCAAGGATTGATCACTCAGTCTAACCTGTGTCACATTTAGAACTTCCTTCCGTAACTAAAAGCTTAACAAATTTTGGGGCAAATGACTGCCTTGCAGTGAAATTCCCATGCACCACTTCTGTAGTAACAGTAATGAAGTGAGGGCTTCTCAGCTGGCTCAGGCATCAGAAAGGGTTGGTTCTCTAATACCAGCTTCACAACAGGGTTGAAAACCTTGCCGACGTTAGTAATATTTGTAAGCTATCTGAGGGTGATATGTCTTGTAGTTTCACAGAATTCCCTACTGTACTGAAGTACAAACATGCAGGCCTTAGCTGAACACATGCAAGGTAGTGGAAATGTGTATGTGACATGCATGGTGGTGGTGGTGGGGAGGGGGGGAGGGGTGACTGGGTTAAGGCCCTTCTAAGTTATAAGTGATTTTGTGTTTATGCTGTATACCGGTACCATTGGAGTTAAAATTAGTGTTCCACATTGGGTGCCCATTGTATACTTACCTTGCTTACTGCTGTGCTGTTCTACACTAATGAAGCTTTGTGATTTTGCAGGAAGGACACTGGGAGTTATCATGAACTCATCTCGGGTCTGGTCTACAGGCTGACATGTAGCAGCTTCATTAGGTGGATGTGTCTGCAGGTCTGCATGTGAATTACCACATGGAGGGGCCGTGGTGGTACTGCTCCTGGGTGAGATACCTACATGCATAATTATGCATTGTGAATCATGACAAGCAGAAGTCAAACTTAAATTGGAAGACTAATTATGGCGCACATTACAGTGCAAATGTTAAAGGTTAATTACATAATCAAATGCATTACTTACTGATCGGTTGTTAAGCACACCCTTCTTATAAGCGCATATCCTCTGTTAAGCACACATTTCATTATCAATTTTTCACCTTATTTGTTAGGCACCTAGTGATGTTGGGGGTTCACCCCTTCTATTAGGTGCATATGAGGACTCCCCGGTAGACTAGCCACTTGCCTGAAGTGTAAAAATGACTACAAACTAATAAAATAGGGCTTAAATTGGAACTCACTTACTGCATTACGCGGGCCATCTTAATATAATGTTTGCATGTTAAGCACATATCTTTTATTAGGCCCATATTTTTATCCTGCCAGCTAGAGCTATAAGCGCATATGCTTAAAAACCGATCAGCAGTATATATGGTATGTGAGTCCTTAGAAGGTTGACTCTCATCAACCTAGTACATACTAACTCTTCCAATACATAAGCATGCAGTGCCTTGCTTATGGATGTGCAAGATATTAATCTGACCCCATACAAGTCATGTGAATATTGCAACAGTGCAATTCCTGACAAAATAGGTACTAAGTCATGAACAATGCACATCGATCAGAACGTGCTTGATCTACACTACCGAAGTATTTGACAATCATGTGGTTATATCTTCATCAGTGGTGTCAGCGTGTATAAAACAGGACGTGATTCATTCGGTTTAGGCTAGACCTTCTCATATGAACATGCTTCTACAACAGCTCCACAGAAACCTCCAGAAATATGACAGCATGGTGGTGTTGCCAGCAGCCACAATAGTCTGAATGTGGTAGAGGATGTCAGGAAGTTGAGCAGCCTTCTGGCAGCTGGCAGGAGTAGGGTATCAGGTCCCATGGATTGGTTGCTCTGCTAATGCAGGCCAAGCAAGCAGATGCCTGGGAAGCGAGTGAAGGAGCACCAGAAAACTACTTGTTGAAGTCAAGAGACTATATAACTTGGCAATGGCCGGACATGCATGGAACCACTGCCACCCTATGGAGTGGATGATGTCAGAGTGCTGCAGCAACAAATACGCTGGCTTACAATGGAATCATTTCACATTAAGTCATAGTCTCATAAAACATGCACTTTAAAGAGAAATGATAGCATGTTGCCAGATACCCCCTCTAGACACTGCATGCTTAAGTTGACCCACCCTGTCTTAAGTCATAGTTCAGTTTATTCATTACCTAGCGTTCACCTCACCTGCTGTCACTTACAACTAGAATTAGTAGAATTCCACATACACTGTAGCCCATCATGCAGTAACCTGCTGTTTTGTACCCACCTCTGATGAAGAAACTGAATGTTTCGATTCAAGTTGAATAAAAGTCTTGCCCAGTGATGTTCAACATTAGACTAAGCATATTTAGCCCTAGCCACAAAGGTTATTCGCTTTCAGGATGCTGTGCCTAGGACCAGCTACTACAGTACACTATTGTGCATACAGTAATTTGGCAAATTTAACATGCACACATACAGTGCTGTAGAGTTTGCATGTGAAAGTGGTTACACTGCATCACAGTAATTATGTTTAATGCACACCCCATGAATAGTGCAATGTAATATTATAATTACCATAAATACAATTTTACTCACTTCCTTGTGCTTGAGATTGAAATTCCTGGACCCTTGTTACTAGGTATTTCTTCATACGGCCTGATTCTAGGAATTCAATCAAGTTGGACATGTTGTGGGGAGTCATGAAGCCAACATCCACTAGGGCCATCAACAAGCCAAACACAGTTTTGATCTGCTCAATCTTTGTGGATGCAAGAAAGCCTGCATCAGGGCCGTGGTGTGCTGCAAAAACCCTCAAGTTCTCCTCAGCTTCATTCTTGAAATGTGTGCTAAGCTCAAGCAGAAAACATCGAAATGACCTACGCCTCTCTCCAATTGTGCTGTTTCCTCTGGTCTTGGATGGACAACCTGCATATCATTGATTCATTTAACTTATGACTTCCTCTAGTCTAAGTGGACCTCAACAGCATTCTAACATATATTCTCATTGCATGAATTAGTTAGCTATTTCCCTAAAGCTTCCAGCAGTGAATTAATCAAGTGCAAAACAATTGTCTGACATGTACAGCACCTTGCCACTTAATAATGTCTGGAAATGCACTGACATTGAATGTGCATAGTGTGCACAGTTGTTTATACAAGTCAGGCTAGTATTCTATTTCCTCCTACATACAAGCAAGATCATATCCCATGCATTGGTATTCTACAAAAATAGTAAGGATGTAGGGATGGCATAAAAAGGACAGAAACAAGTAAAGGCTGTCACACAGTGGAGCATTAACCATGGTCCCTACATGCAAGAATGTCGCACCGTATAGTCCTACACCCTTGAATGTAGGGATGATTGATGGTTAATGCTCCACCGTGTAACAGCCTTTACTTGTTTCTGTCCTTTTTATGCCATCCCTACATTTTTATTATTAATTTTTTGTAGAGTATTTTTATTATTTTTAGTTTCTGCACTTTTTATGGAGCAGGAGCTAAGATGCACAATATAGTTAGTTACTTTAACTGTGTATTGGCATTGTAAACAATTCATTCCACAAGCCAAATACCACACTAAGTTGTAGAGCAAGGCGAAGAATTCCACTGTGGTGCAAAACAACGGAAGAAGGAGCCTCCGGAAGGTGTACGCAGCTTCTCGCAATGGCACCAGTCACGCCAGTTTCATCCGTTTGAATTACGTAATTTGAAAATGGCGTCTGCCCCACTTGGTCAAGCAACACGGCCGGAGTCGTGGCAACACCGTCTTCCGCACTAAATTGCGCCGCCTTCTAACCTACAAAGAAATTCATCCAGCCAAAATGGTGCAATATGGTGCGAGAAGTATTCTCCTGGTCCCTCTGGTTCGTGCGCTACTGCTGTCAAAAAAGAAGAAGACGAAACGTGTGGAAATGTCGAGGGTGCTCTCTACGTGTAAGCGCACCTTTGCTGTGAAGTAAGGTTAGCTATGTGCACTGTTCAATCCCCGCGTCTACACGGGAAGCTTCGTTTGTCGGTTTTAGGTCCTATTCAGGAGTAGCGCGACTTTTTGTTTGTATTACAGTATACAAACAACCCTGCCATCCCTACTTAGACAGCACTACCGTGCTGTCTGATAGCACTGACTGTGTGAGAGGCATGGTTGAAGATCGATTCATTAGAATACCTATTGTTCTGTGCCTCAAGGCTTTGAATGAGTATGTTTAGATTATATTTTCTGATGAACACAAACTTGTACAGCATACTTACTTTCTTCAGCTTGAGCTTGAAACTCCTGCACTTCTTTCGATAGGGTTTTCTCACCTCCTGCATCTAGGAAATCTATCAATTTGGACATGTCTCGAGGATTCATGAAGCCTGCTCCCACTAGGTTCATCAACAACTCATATGTATTTTTGCACTGATTTATCTCTGCAGGTGAAAGAAACCCTGAATCATGTAACTGGCCATGGTCAGCTACAAATACTTTCAAGTTCTCCTCAGTTTCTTTGCCAAACTTCTGACTAAGTGCAAGCAGAAAACTCTGCAATGACTTTTGCTTTCTCTGCACTGCAGGGATATCCATTGGTCCAAATTCACTACAGCCTGTCAGGTGTTGAGCTACTGATGTACTGTACTGCAGAATAGAATAGCAATGATCGTAAAGACATAAAACCTGTAGTTGAGGAGATCAGACTGCAAGGTGCCACTCCTCCCTACCAGTGTAGTATTCGATATTTGAATCAGCACCAACAAGGGCTTACCTGTGTATCTGTCCAATTGTAAACTGGTGTTCAGGCTATTATGTTCCAAACTGGCAACATTTGGGTAGTCAGGCACATTGCTCCTTGTTGACGTATATTTATCTGTATTTATTGCCCCATTAGCTACTAGGTTAAGTAACTGCATTCCATCCAGTGATGTCATGCAAGAATAACTGACAGGCAATCACTTTGCCAGGTGCACAACAAGAAAGGGAACCATCTAGAACTTATCCTCAGTTCCACAGAGCCTGGACAGAGTCTGTCCAGGCAATGTGGAACATATCGCATGCAATAGTGCATGCGGTATGTCTCTGCATTCTGTCAAGTCATCTTATCACTTTGCTGAGCTTGCTAACCACGTACGCAATTAGTACAGCAATATCATCGTTAACTAAACAATGGGCGGGCAGCCAGCACAGCACGTAAACACAATAGGGGATCCCCTGTTAAAAGTACCCTTACGTAGCTGCGTAAGCCTTATAAACGACACCCTCGCCCTGGGCCTCTTACGGTCTGTGACTCCGTTACCAGCGATCAAGTCAATGGCAACAACTTGGGCAAGAGGTGAACTCATTTCGGCTGTTACCCTGGTCCTGTGTCTACATGTATACCAGGTGAGCACCGCGTGCCCTGCCATCCCCCAGGGATTCGTGTCCATTGCCGATGTGGCACCTACAATATTGAGGGAGATCCGCTATGACAGCTTTCACAACTTTGTAGGCCGTCCCATCACGGGATATATTGACCCGTTATGCATTCTAACGGAGCAAGCTGCAAAGGCGCTTTCTGCTGCCCAGGACGATTTCATGTCCATGTCCCCTCCGTACACCATTAAGGTTTACGACTGCTATCGACCTCAGATGGCGGTGGACGACTTCGTACGCTGGTCACAGAACCCCAATGACACTACGATGAAGGAAGAATTCTACCCCACACTGAGCAAGAGTGTTCTCTTCCCCGAAGGCTACATTGCCAAGAAGTCAGGCCACTCTCGCGGCTCCACCTCCGATCTCACCATAGTGCCCTACCCTCCCCCTCCAGAGGAGAAGTATTATCCTGGTCAGAAGCTGCTGCCATGCTTCAACCCCTTACCTGATAGGTTCCGTGATAACAGTGTTGATATGGGAACTGGATTTGACTGCTTCAGTCCCATAGCTCACACTAACAGCAGCAAAGTGACCAAAGAGCAGATGCAGCATCGCATGTTGCTCAAGACAGTGTTGGAGAAGCACTCTTTCACCAACTACCCCAACGAGTGGTGGCACTACACACTAAACAATGAGCCCTTTCCAAACACATACTTTAACTTCTCAGTCAAGTGTCAGTAAGCTGCAGATAA